>CABHPR010095295.1:1123-21777 GCA_902168415.1 Peromyscus melanophrys
GAGGTGAAGATTGAAGAAAAGGAAGCCTCTGAAGAAATGCCTGAGGTAAAGGTTGACGAAAAGGAAGCCTCTGAAGAAATGCCTGAGGTAAAGGTTGACGAAAAGGCAGACTCTACAGACTGTATAGAGATAACTCCTGAAGAAAAAGAAGACCCCAAAGACGTTCCCCAGGCAAATGCAGAAAATAAGGATCAGCCCACAGAAGAATCTAAAGCAAAAGCTCCAGTAAGAGAGGCTCAAAAAAGAGTTCCTGAGACAAGGCCTGAAGGAGGGAAAGTTAAAAGAGCTCGAAAGGGAAAACCTAAGAGAGAAGATCCTAAAGGTATTCCTGACTATTGGCTGACTGTTTTAAAGAATGTTGATAAGCTTGGGCCTATGATTCAGAAGTGTGATGAGCCCATTTTGAAGTTCTTGTCTGATGTTAGCCTGAAGTTCTCAAATCCTGGCCAGCCTGTAAGTTACACTTTTGAATTTCATTTCCTGCCTAACCCATACTTCAGAAATGAGCTCCTGATGAAGACATACATAATAAGGTCAAAACCAGATCACTATGACCCTTTCTTTGCTTGGGGATGGGAAATTGAAGAGTGCAAAGGCTGCAAAATAGACTGGAGACGAGGAAAAGATGTCACAGTGACAACCACCCGGAGTCGCCCAGCTGCTACTGGAGAAATTGAAGTCCCGCCAAGAGTGGTTCCTAATGCATCCTTCTTCAATTTCTTTAGTCCTCCTGAGATTCCTTTGATTGGGAAGCTGGAACCAAAAGAAGATGCTATCCTTGATGAGGACTTTGAAATTGGTCAAATCTTGCATGATAATGTCGTCTTGAAATCAATCTATTACTTCACAGGAGAAATCAATGATCCCTACTATCATGATGTCAGGGATTATGGAAACAGGAAGTACTACAAGTGAAAAAGGCAAGCTAAAAGATTTTTCAAGAATGTTAAAAAGTCAAGCAAGCAGAAGTGAAACAGATTCACCTAACCTTGTAAAAGATAAAACTTGCCCTATTACCTGAACACTATTACTCCTTATAGTCTGGTGTTTTCATTTTTCCTGGTAATGTCCTAAAAAAGTGTCTTAAGCATCTGTTTATTCTACCTTGCCTGTTGTATTGTAATATTCTTCAAAATATGTAAACTGCTGTTAATTTTCCAAAGCATGGTTTTTTTTGGTGCTACAGTGTTGGTTTTGTGAAGTCCTTTCGTCATGTTCCTAGTAGATTGTACCTGTGCAAATTGTCAGACTTGTTAGACAAATCTTTGCCTGAAAAAGCAAAACTTTAAATGCCAATGTATAAGTGTTTTCTCTTTCTTTTTTCAGCCCAGAAGTTTAAGGACTTAAATCTGCTTGCACTAGTCGTGCCTTCATTACTTTGCCATAGAAATGTAGTAATAATACTAACTAAAACATTCTATTGTGAAATGTAGTTGCTCGAGCAAAAAAGATGAGAATATATTTAAAAATATCTGTCAGTGCCACATTAGAGTTTTGTGGGTTTGTTTATGTGATGTATTGGTCTATAAACAAAAGTATTATTTACCACTAAGGTGTTAAATATGATATAGTATTTTAAAAAGTTGCATCATTGTATATTGTGTAATTGAAAACTAAAGAAACTATTTTATTTGTAATGTGTTCTGCTTTGCCTTTTGTTGAAAATTAATATATTATTTGATACTTTTCATGTTCTTTTATTGCACCCTAAAATAAATAAATGTCAAATAAACTGCCATGCTATAAAAATGTGCCATTTTCTCTTAATTATAAAAATGTGTTTATCATAAAAAGAATAGATTAATGAGTTTATGACTGTTGAATAAATATATGACAATTAACATTCTGATATATTTCCTAGATCATAATTCTTCAACTGGAGGATACCAATGGAGATATTGGAGAGGAATGGGACAGGAGAAGGAGGAGATCATGAGAGGTAGAAGAGGAAAGTGGAAGTAGATAAAGGGTGAGAAAGAAGTAAATGGGAGGAAGAAGAGGGAGAAATATGTGTATAGGGAAGGGGAAGGGCATGAAGTAGGGGAGGGAACAATTGGGAGGGGAGGAGGAGAGTATCTTACTCAGAAAGATGTGAGCTGCTGGTTTCAAATGCCCAGGGCCTACCCTGTCCTTTGATCTGCAGGAGGTCACAATGTCATGACTTTTGTTTTTTTTATAGGTGACATCATTTTTCATCTGTACATCACAACTGGTCCCAAGGTAATCACATCCTAAAATTTGGGGTTGAGTCTTGCCAGAGGACTAGGCTCCTTAAATTCAGTTTTACTAATGGGCTCTGTACTGGTTATTAAGACTATAAAGACATAATAAGCACTAGAAGTAAAAAAGTACCTTATTTCACATTACTATTTCTCCATACAGATGTTTTCCATCAAGATGATATGAAATGACTGTGACAGGAAGAAGACAGGATTACAGAATTTCTGGGTCTTTGAGCATAAAATTTGGTAATAATCATCCCAGATCCCACCATGTTTCTGTGTATTTACCTTTTCGTTATCAAAAACACAGAGAAAAGCTGCTAAACTTTAGTAAGAGTTCTAAGAAGGATGTTGCATGCCAGGTAAAAGTTTTAAAGGTTCTGCTATAAATGTTGCCTAGCAGTGACAAAATATATCCACTTTGGCAACCTACACAGCCACAGAACAAGGCATATTATATAGTTCAGTATCTTTCTTTTATGAACAGTTTTAATAACAGTATTCTATCCCATTTATATAAAAAGAAAAATATGTATAACCCATGACATGTATTCATAACTAGTCAAGTATACTTGGATCTTTAGGTTATGATATAAATGTCAAGAAACAAATTGTTTATTTTTACAGTACTGTTAGGCAGCCAAGAATGCCCCTTTTAATTGAGATTTTTGCACTCATCAAGAGCTCTTAGAACATAGGTGATCCATCTTCAGATGAGCACTCAGTTATTTATAATCAGCACTTAGACCAGTTATGGATCTCTACATTAACTGTTATCCAATGTAGAAAGAAGTGTCTCTGACCAGAGTTGAAAGCAGTGTAAATCTATGAGAATAAACAAATATTTATAATGCAGTTTGTTGGCATGACCAGGTAGCATGTGTATATGGACAACACTAACAGGACTCAGGGTTATAAATATCAAAGATATATAAAGATGGGAGGGAGATGGGGAGGAGAGATTTGGGGGGAATTGGACGGTGGTAGTGGTGGATGGCTATGGTTAAAACATATATAAATATATGGAACATTCAGAGAACATAAAAATTATTTAAAAAAAAGAATTTATTGGGTAGATTTACTTGTATGGCAGAGCCAAAATGAAGACTAATAAATATAATATGCTTTGTTCTGTGGCTGCATAGGTTGCCAAAGTGGATATATTTTGTAGCTGCTAAGCAACACTTAGAACCTTTAAAAGTTCTACCTGGAATGAACATCCTTCTTAAAACTCTTAAAAGTTTAGCAGCTTTTCTCTGTGCTTTTCATAATGAAAAAAATAAACACACAGAAACATATTATATTAAAATATGACTTGCTTACAGATGCTGTTTCATTCTCCCAGTCGTTAACTCAAGACCAAAGATAAATTACAGTGGATAGGTATAAGAGAAGCTAAATGGAGTTTCCTGCTATTTAACTTTTTTTTAATGTTTATTTATTTATTTTATTTTATTTTACAATACCATTCAGTTCTACATATCAGCCACAGATTCCCCTGTTCTCTCCCCTCCCGCCCCCCTCCCCTTCCCCCCTGCCCACCTCCCATTCCCACCTCCTCCAGGGCAAAGTCTCCCCCGAGGACTGAGAACAACCTGGTAAACTCAGTCCAGGCAGGGCCAGTCCCCTCCTCCCAGGTGGAGCCAAGCGACCCTGCATAAGCCCCAGGTTTCAAACAGCCAACTCATGCAATGAACACAGGACCCGGTCCCACTGCCTGGATGCCTCCCAAACAGATCAAGCCAATCAACTGTCTCACCCATTCAGAGGGCCTGATCCAGTTGGGGGTCCCTCAGCCATTGGTACATAGTTCATGTGTTTCCATTTGTTTGGCTATTTGTCCCTGTGCTTTATCCAACCTTGGTCTCAACAATTCTCACTCATATAGACCCTCCTCTTTCTCGCTAATTGCACTCCCAGAGCTCCACCGGGGCCTAGCCGTGGATTTCTGCTTTCTAGCCCTCCTCCAATATATTTGTTTCACTTTTAACTATTGAGAATGGAGGAAGGGATGAAATTACAAAAGAAGGTGTGTAATGGTAACATTAAGATTCCTGAAACACAAGCAGTCTGTGCAGGATGCATCAACTCCTTGGCAAGATTAAGAAGAGCAGGGAAACCTATTAGCCTACAGAATTCATTGGCATGCATGTTTATCTATTGAAACTCATAAGCCAATGGATGTTGTAAAAAGAAATCTCCTGAGAATGAAGCTAGTGGCACTGTGAAAGATGCTTAGCAGGGTCTTCCATGCCTTTCTTATATTCTTTTTTGCTGTTACTCAAAGCTGAAGCCAACTGCCAACCTCAATGCTGCCAACCTGAGCAAGAAAGTGACCTCTGCCACTTCATCATTTCGCTCTTCCTTAACAGTTAATACCATCTGCTCCATGATGAGTTTATTCCTGTCCAGAGTTGATCCACCCTGGTCAATCTAAACATTTGCTATTTTCATTAACAGGCCAGGCTGAGATGACAAGAGACTGTCAGCAGCAGTAGCAACAGCAGCAAAGTTTGCTAAAGAAGTCATAGAAGAGCACTTAGAAGTTAGAGGCAGGAAGGTCAGGAATCCTAAGTTATACTTGGCCACAGAGCGAGTTCCTGGAGACCATCCTGGGCTACTTGAAAACCTATTTTTAAAAAAAATAGGGGCTAGTGATATGACTCAGTGGTTAAGAACAATTGCCTCTATTTCAGAGCACCTGGGTTCAGTTCCCAGCAGCCATATGCCTATTCACAACCCTTTTTAAGTCCAGTTCAGGGGATTTGTGCTTTCTTCTGGCCTTGGGAAGCAGGCATGCATGAAGTACACATATATACATGCAGGCAAACACGATACATATGATTAATTATTGAATATAATTAAGTTATAAATAATGAGTACTATGTGAGGGTTACTGTTATAACAGATAAAAAGCTGAATATCCTGAAAGTGATAGGGATTTAGATTTTAAGACTAATAGTAAAGTTGAGAAGCAAGTGGCAAAAATTGAAAACAAAATTAAGAGGAAAATTGTTCAACTATATATCTATGTTACATCTGGACTTGTATATTTCAAAAGAAATGTGTAGCAGATCTAAGCTAATGTTACACTGAGATTTGATCTTCAGAATATTCAGAAATTGTGAATTGCAATAGTATCAGGAGACCAGAGGGAAATAAAGAATACCTTTCTAAAAACCATGATAATCACATTTTAAACGGACGTTCAACATATAGTGAATTTCCATGTTTCTTCTCTTGAAATTTTACAGTGCTTGAAACTGGAATTCATGAAAAAAAGAGAAAAGAATGTTAAATTGTGACTTTTTGTGACCTGAGGTTTATTCTGCATGCTTTTCTAATTCAGAGAGGAGAGAATGCAGCTCTAGGATGAGAACAAAGTGAAAGACTAGCTGAGATCCTCACAGAAATGTTTATGAGCTCTGTGGGGATTTTTCAGTATCTCAAAAGGATTTTCAACATCTGACAGTAGTGTATGATAGAAATTGGCAAAAGCAGATTGCCATTTCTTGCAGTACAGCTTCAACAAAATCACACAATATTTAAAGGGTTTGTGTTTTTTCTCTTTGAAGATTGTATTTTAAAATAGCAAAAATGAAATGCTATGTATTAAAACATATAGGACTTATGAGAAACAGCTGCAGCAAATTTCCTGAAGCACCTTCAGTCATTACTGTGTAATTTAGTTATTACAGTGTCATAAAACTGTAAGAGGAAAGCAGAAAATTCTCAGAACTCTACATGAAGGTGACATTTCCTTGTGGACAAATATACTTAGAGAGCCATTGGAGGGGTTTTGGTTAGCTTTGGTTTGGGTTTTGGCTCTAGCTCAAAAATAGGAAGAATTTAGCCAACTTGCATCAGATTTACCTACATTATTTTGCTGTAAAGACATTATTATACAACGGTACTTTATTGGGGAGATGCAATATTCTGAAAATATCTCAGGTTATATTTTTATTTTTATTTTTTATTTAATTTTTTTTAATTCAATTTACGTACCAACCACAGATCACCCTCTCGTCCCTCATCTAGCTCCCCCGCAGGCCACCCCCAAACCCACTCCCATCCCCTCCTCCAAAAGAGAAAGGCCACCCATGGGGAGTTAGCAAAGCCTGGTACATTCAGTTGAGGCAGGACTAAGCCCCCCCCCCCCCCCTGAGAACATGAGGATCTCTTATGTTCTTAATGTACTTTTGCTGAAACTCACAGCCAGAGTTAATACACCTTGAGGTCACTTAAGACTGCTAGCCTATCCTTTACTCTCTTTAACTAGCTTTTAAGAGAACTGTGTCTTAAACTAGTGGAAAGGCATGAATTGTGGACCAATAGCTGAGGAGCCCCCATGGTACTAGACTGGGCCCTCTGGATATTTGAGACAGTTGTTTAGCTTGAACTGTATAGGGGGCCCCCAGGCAGTGGGATCAGAACCTGTCCCTAGTGCATGAGCTGGCATTTTGGAACCTAGTGCCTATGGTGGGACACTTTGTGCAGCCTTTGTGCAGGAAGGAGGGGCTTGGACCTTCCTCAAATCAATGTACTAGGCTCTCCTGACTCCCCATGGGAGACCTTGCCTTGGAGGAGGTGGGAATAGGGAGTGGGTTGGGGGGAAAGGCTGGGGGGCAGGAGGAGGGAGGACAGGGGAATCTGTGCTTGGTATGTGAAATGAATAGAAAATCTCTTAATAAAGAAATGTATTTAAAAAAAGAACTACGTAACAATCAACCTTGGAATTCCTATGTAATCAGCTTTTACAGCCTAAGCTAATACAAAGCTGCAATCTAAATTACATTCGAACATGCCCCAACCCAGAGCAGTGCATATATTTCATTTGCTGAAGACAGTAAACACAGAACTTGAAAATAACTTCCTAAAGTCTACCATAAAGTTTGAAAGGAACTTTTCTGGATATCAGTTGCTAAACAATGACATTTATTATCTGAGTCAATTACGATCAGTTTGAGCCAGTGAGAGTTCCTTGTAAAACTGTTAAAAATTTCTGTAAAGTATCTCATTCCTTCCCTATAGGATGCTTTCTGCTTTTAAATGAAGATAAAGTGAAGTTCTTTGTTTGGGACAGACACCACTCACACAGATACACACATAGTCACATGACAGACATACGTAAGGACAGACAGGGACAAACAGATCCATAGGACAGCCTTCAAGGGGACAGCAATTCACAGTCATGCAGAAAGGATGGAAGACAAAAGTGTGAAGTAGAGAATTCAAATCTGGAGTCTCTCTAAGGGGAAGTGCTTTTCTTTCTTTCCTTAATGGGACACAGATTCATTATGGACGATTAGGAGCTAATCACTAATAAGTGTAATCCACACACTACAAATATTTGTCACTTGAATAAAGTAGTAAAATATGGACTTAATTGTGTTGCGTAGCATAATGGATCTATCTACAATCCCAGTACTTAGGGGGATGAAGAAGGGGGATCAAGAATTCAAGGTTATTCTGGACTACATAGTGAGTTCCTGGCCAGCCTGAACTGCATGAGACACCCTCTCCAAAAATAATGATAATAATAATCATATATTAAAATAAACAGTGGAGAACTTTTAGAAATGAAATAATATAAATTATTGTATATTATTTTTTTTTTTTTGGTTTTTTGAGACAGGGTTTCTCTGTGTAGCTTTGCCCCTTTCCTGGATCTCACTCTGTAGCCCAGGCTGGCCTTGAACTCACAGAGATCCACCTGGCTCTGCCTCCCGAGTGCTGGGATTAAAGGCGTGCGCCACCACCGCCTGGCTGTATATTATGTATTTTTGCATGTGCTTGGATTTTTACAGAAAAAAATTAATCATAATGAATTATTCCCCACAGTGGTTTAGGAAAAGTGTAAATCTTTTTATTTAAGTTTCTCTTTAATAATGTAACCAAATGATTAGGCATATTTTCCTTGCAATAACACTTACATTCAACTTCATGTTCTGATTAATATGTTTAGCTGTAAAATTCGGAAAATGTACAAAGCAGTATAAAATACTTCTCTACATTTTGAGCAGTTGTGGATCTCTGTGGTAGTCTGCATTTGTTGCAAAGGGAAGCTTCTATGATGAGAGTTGAGAGCTATACTTATGTGGGCATAAGGATATGTATTTAGAATACACTTAGAAATTACATTAGTTTAGGGAAATAGAAATAGGTTCTCTTGTAGGGTCTCTGACCTCTCCAGCTACAGGTAGCTGGTTTAAGTCCCATTGACAACTGTTGCTTTCCCACAAGATAAAAATGCCATTATTATACCATTGGGAATATCCTGCTGGATAAGTCATTGCGGTTTATAAGCTTTAATGCTGCATAGGACTATTACTTCTTTCTCTGTGTGGTCTCTTCAAGTTTGTGAAGGAATGGCCCAAGTATTCACAGGGTACTCTGTAGCATGAATCTTAAAGAATCTTATTAATAAAATAAAACCTGGTGCTGGGTATTAGGGTGAATGCTGGAAGATCAGAGAAGCAGAACAAGTCACAGCCACCTCACCTTGCCAATTCCTCAGCTGATACTGTTTCCTCAGACTGGAAGCCTCTGAGTCCTTATCCAAATGTGTCTCAGCTGAACTGCTTCTAGAAGCCTAAAAGCTTAACCAGGCTCTAGTTCCTCATCCTCACGCCTTAAATACCTTTCTGCTTTCTGCTATCACTTCCTGGGATTAAAGGCGTGTGTCACCATGCCTGGCTGTTTCCAGTGTGGCCTTGAACTCACAGAGATCCAGATGGATTTCTGCCTCTGGAATGCTAGGATTAAAGGCATGTGTGCCACTACTTTCTGGCCTCTATATCTAATGGCTGTTCTGTTCTCTGACCCCAGATAAGTTTATTAAGGTGCACAATATTTTGAGGAACACAATATCACCTCAGTACTTATCACCAGTTGATACATCTGCAGCTGAACCCCTATGCCTGAAGTTCAGGGAACATTACAAAAGAGGTCACAGGAGGATTGTAAGAGCCAGAGGACTAGTATGCCTCTTGCTAGATATGTCCCCTATACATGACAGGGAAAATGCACTGTTAAACTCAAAATATGGTTGCCTGAACAAGACTGGCATAATCACAACATGAGTTGACATGCTAACATGGACAATGGAAGTTCCACAAGGTCCTCCCACAATCTCTAGAGCTTCAAGTGGTCTGGTGGCTGACAGGGGATAATCAGTTCCCTTGAGGGATGAGCTCCCACACAGTTTATCCAAATCTCAAGTGGTCAGCCCTGAACACATGTACATATTGACATGTTCCATGTGTGGCATACAGTTTTCTTTTTTATATTGTCTTATTATTAAGAAATTTTCTAGCCATTTTACATACCAACCAAAGATCCCCTCCCCTCCCTCCTCCCACCCCCAGTCTTCTCCCCCATCCCATCCCCCATTCCCACCTCTTCCAAGGCAAGGCCTCCCATGGGAAGTCAGCAGAGCCTGATACACTCAGTTTAGGCAGGTCCAAGCACCTTCCCCTGCACCAAGGCTGTGTAAGGTGTCCCACCATAGATATTGGGCTCCAAAAAGCCCGCTGATGCCCCAGGGATGGGTCTTGATCCCACTGCCAGGGATCCCTTAAGCAGATCAAGCTACATAACTGTCTCACCTATGCAGAGGACCTAGTCCAGTCCCATGGAGGCTCCACAGCTATTAATCCACAGTTCATGAGCTCCCACTATTTTGGTTTGGTTGTCTCTGTGCGTTTCCCCTTGATGCCCTTTGCTCATTAGAATCCCTCTTCTCTCTCTTCGACTTGACTCCTGGAACTCAGCCTGGTGCTTGGCTGTGGGTCTCTGCATCTGCTTCTATCAGTTACTGGATGCAGGCTCTATGATGACAGGCTGGCCTTGAAGGCAGAGATCTACCTGGTTCTGCTTCCCCAATACTAGGATTAAAGGCACGAGCCAACACAGTTGTTCCTAAGACTTGGAGGTTTTTCTCCTACACTGCAGAAGAGTTTTAATTTTGATATTGCCCCATTTATCTTTTCCCATTGTTGAATTTTACCAATTCTATTATAAATATCTTAGCACACCAAAATATTTTTATTTGCTTATCTTTCTAGAACATTTACAGTTTTTACTTGCATCATAAGAAGTTTTGTCTAATGACATTAATTAACTGTTGACTAACAAATGTAAAGAGCTACTTCTGTCATTGTCTGATTCATCCTTTTATGATTCAGTAAAATGCTGCGAGTCAGAGATGTTTCTTGTTGATCTTAAAGTTAATTTCTGTTCAACTAAGCAGCTCTCATCTCTCTAGCTTCTTGTCTCTTGTCTCTATAGTCTCTTAGAAGTGAAGATGATATGCTGCTGTGATTTCTTCTTTACTTCTGCTCCCTTTACAAGTTGTGAAACTGCTTCCTCAAACAGCTATTTTCTGCTGCCACAGACCTTAATTGAATGGTCTTGGCTTAAGTGAAACTGTACTATGCTTGAGATGTGAAAAGAGGCATTGATTTGGAATTCTACATCATTTTGGCCCAAATTTCTCTAACTAGAAGGAAGTCTCTAAGAGGCAAGTTTGTAGCAGTCTCCAAATGTATTAACTTGGAAAAAGTTTTGTGCAGCACAGCTATTAACTACTTATCTGACTGAATAATGCTGCAAAAATAATGGTTTTGTGAACAATGGCTTTATTCAACTAAGTAAATCAGCTCAATTTTACCTATAGGTAAAAGCATCCTTTATCACTAATATTTTAATTTGTTTTAATTTTGAAAGAACAATCGTAGACGTTTAATAGAAAGTTCCTTTTTGTGTTTCACTCATCAGGTCCCAGTGGTAGCATCCTACATTACTACATTCCAATACAAAATGTAGAAAATTAACAATGGACCAATATTAATGTACAGTGATTACAATCATAAAATTGACATGTGTGTATGTGTGCATCAGTGTCTGTCATTCTATGTAATTCTTTACATATGTAGATTTGGGTAATTACTATCAAAATTAAACATTTTATTACCATAAAAACATCCTCACTGCTATTAACTTCTCTCCTCCTGTATTTATTTTCTGATAATTGCAAATTCTCTCCCAACCCCACCCCTCTCTTGCTCCATTTGTTTTTTTCTTTTTCTTTTTCTTTTCTTTTCTTTCCTTTTTTTTTTTTTTTGAGACAGGATCTCATGTATCCCTGGATGGCCTTTAAGTCACTAAATGCCTTAAAATGGACTTGAACCCCTAGTCATCTGACTTTAGCCTCCCTAGTACTGGGATTACACATGTGCACCCCTATGCCCAGCTTAAAGGTCATCCTTTCTAAAGTCTTAAAGTTTCATATCATCAGTAACATTTAATATAATGATTTCTGTATGAAGACATAAACGTTCCTATGGCAATCCTCTCTACAGTCCTATTAAATAAATAAATAAATCATTATTTCTATTTAACAAATGAGGAAGTGCAGTATATAGAATTTAAGAAATATGTGCATGCTCATACAACTGGTAAGCATAAAAGCCAGACTGTAAACTTGCCAATCTATCTAGAGGCCATGCTTTTAACTATTATAGCATGCAGCCATTCTTTCATACTACTCCATGTAGGAAAACATCGTCTCCTCCACACTCAGGGTAAAAACCAAGAGAAATAGCAGAGAAGTAATAGACTATATTTGAGGGGTATGCTTGCCTAGAGGATATCCCCAAATTCCACCTTACTTAGAACTGATGGTTTATTGAATCCTCCTATAACCCATGCCTAAGTCATTCTATAAAGTTGAATGGCTTAGTGGTACCACTGAGTATTACATGGTATGTAGTTCATAACCATTAAATGCAGGGGCACAAGAAATGCCTTGTGGCAAATTTGTATTTCCATTAAATGGAGGAAATCTACTGCCAATTACTGTTTGTCTTGGCTTTCCAACCTTCTATATTTTTTCTCACCTCTTTATGGTTATCAACAAACAACAGTGAAATCAGAGGAAAAGCTTACTTTGGGAGAACTCTATGGAAAATTGGCAAGTAGTACATTTGGTATTGACTCACACTTTTTCCAACTACCACTTTTTCCAACTACTGGTTATGTGATTATAATGCTAATGTTAATTGTCAACTTGGTAATATCTACTATTACCTGAAGACAGACCTCTGGGACTACTTTGGGGGGATTGTCATGATTATGTTAATTGACATATGTATACATCATATTATTATGATTATTAGTTATGTGCAGAACCAGGCCCTAGGCAGGAAATCCTGGACTGCTTAACACATGTCAAGATAACTGGGCAATAATATGCATGCATATTTTATTTTTGAGGACATAATGTGACCAGCTATTTCAAGCTTCTGAAGCCTTGAGTTCTCCACCATAACCCTTGAATAGTGACCAAAGTATACTCTTAAGTGGCTTTTATAAAATTTCATCTTCTATTCTATATGAAAGGGCCAATTACATAAATAATATGTTTAAAATGATATTTTACTTCAAGAGAAAAGTATCCCCTGATTCTCATGGACTTTTATGTAAATATTCACTGTTTTCCAACTCAATAGGACTTAACTAATAATCTGGTGTAGCTGCCTTGCTTGTCAACTTTATGGAATGTAGAATCACCAGTGAGACAAATCTGGTATATGTGGGAGAGTGGAGCCAGAGAACTTTAACTGAAAGAGGAGACACATTTGAATATAGGAGGCCGCATGCCATGGACTGGAGGTTTCTTACTGGATAAAAGGAGAAAGCAAGTTGTGCATCAGCATTCATTATACTTTTTGCACTGGGTGTCATGTGACCAGTTAGATCACAACTCATCCTGTGCATTTCCTGCCAGGATTGAACTATTCCCTCAAAGCACAAGCAAAAATAAACCTCTCTTCAAGTTGCTTTTGCCAAGGATTTTGTCACAACAATGAGAAAAGTAACTAATGTTCATGCCAAGCTCTTAATTTCTCTTATCTCTGTCTTCAGTCTTTCCAAGCCATGTTGAATTTTTAGTTATTCCTTCAATTGGTCAGGATTTGCTGGCTGACCAAAAGTCTACTATTTACACTCTTTAGCAATATGAAATGACAATGTACCTTTCTGTAGCCCTCAGCTCTCATTTCTTTGTCTATATTTCAGTCGTCGACACCAGCGAAGTGGTAATACAAGCACTTGAAACCAATTTGCAAACATAAATGCTTTTTCCCCAAACTCTTCTAGTTCTAAGCAGGGTGTTATTAAGGGGGACAGAAATGGGTAGATAAATTTCTGACATAGGTTTTTTAAAAGGAAATTTTTTTAAGAAATTGATCTTTTTTACATTTTTTCCCATTTTTTATTAAGAAATTTTCTATTCACTTTACATACCAACCACAGATTCCCCCCTCTTCCCTTTTCCCACCCCCCTATCCTTCCCCCCAACCCACCCCCATTCCCACATTTTCCAAATCAAGGTCTCCCATGGGGAGTCAGCAGTGCTTGGCACACTCAGCTGAGGCAGATCCGAGGCCCTCCCCCCACACCAAGGCTGTGCAAGGTATCACTCCCTAGGCACTGGGCTCCAAAAAGCCTGCCCATGCACCAGGAACAGATTCTGATCCCCCTGCCTGGGGCCCCCCCAAACAGTTCAAGCTAAACAACTCTTTCCTTTATCCAGAGGGCCTAGTCTAGTTCAATGGGAGCTCCAGGGCTATTATTAGTCCACAGCTCGTGGGTTTCCACTAGTGTGACTGGTCATCTCTGCACATTTACCCATCATGATCTCGATGTCCCCTGCCCACAGAATCCCTCCTTTCTCTCATTGATTGGATTCCTGGATCACATCCTGGCACCCAGCTGTGTATCTCTGCATCTGCTTCCATCATGTTTAAGACCTAATTTTATATAGACATTTAAGACAATAGAGGAAGTATAAGGCAAGAATGTCCTTCCAGATGATCCCTATTTAAAAGATTCATAACACACCAAGTGAGAAATGAAATGCCAGAAAAATAATATATTCCTAAAACTTTCACTGCTATTTAAAACTTCAAGTAAAATATCACTATTATAGACTTGCTGAATTAGTATTAGCTCAACCTATTTTTACTTCAAGTGAAAAAAAAATCAATAGAAAAAAAAAACTCTGTGAATCCCGTACATTACTTATACATATCTAGGTGTACATTTTAATAAGCCTCTTCAGGCTTTGAATTGAAATACAGAAATAAAATGTGTGAAGACTGATAAATTTCTTGTTTATTATCTTGATTATTGCTGAGTTCAGGGTGCAAGGAAAGCACATAAAAATATTTAGTATACTTTCAAATATTGAAAGAGTTGGATTTTCACAGCATAGTAACTGTGTCAGATTACAAGTTAATTGTTTGAAATTCTTTTCTCAAAACTGCTATATTTAACTGTGCTGAATGACTAGAGAAAAAAACATCTATTTTTAAAAGCCTGTATTTAACCGATGATGAAGATTTAGCAAAAGGAAACCTGACTTTTTGCAATTTCTTGGAAGTAAAAAGTCTGTAAGTAACATATTAGACAATTTTGTTGAGGAAAATTGTTGGCTAATTTTCTAAACAGTCTTTGAAATGATATTTTAAAGTGTTGGTTTTTGGTTTGTTTAGCTTGTTATTCATTATCTCCATAAGCATAATTAGTACTGGTTTAATGACTTTTTAAGATCAGACAAAACAAATGCTATACACTAAAGGATGGGTTTAAAGACATATTTACCAAGCACTCTGATGTTGATTTTTAATATATTTCTGTATTTGTAGGTTTTAAGCTGATGTTAATCATACATGGGATTGTTCAGTATATCT
Organism: Peromyscus melanophrys; assembly: GCA_902168415.1. Lineage (NCBI taxonomy): Eukaryota > Metazoa > Chordata > Mammalia > Rodentia > Cricetidae > Peromyscus > Peromyscus melanophrys. Next base: position 16,101 of record CABHPR010095295.1, read on the forward strand.
CCATGGTGGACACACATACCATGAATTGTTCATATCCAACCATGATTCTTCTTCCTCAGCTTTCCATACCCTTCCTCAATCTTCAGTAATTGCTGTTCTACTTTCAGGCAAGGAATTTTTAATGTCCATGAATGAAGGGGAACATAGAGTACTTCTCATTAACATGTTTTCTAGTTACATCCCTTTTGTTGCAAGTGACATGTTTTAACATCTCTGTGACTTAAACAACAACAAATATATATATATATATATATATATATATATATATATATATACACATATCACATTTCCTTTCTTTTTTAAAAGTACTTATCTTTATTTTTGTTTATGAATGTTTGTCTATGTGAGGCTATGTGCAAATGAGGACATGTGCTTGTGGAAGACAGAAGATAGTGTCAAATTCCTGTAAATAATATTAGCAGACCTGAGAATTGACAGTATTTTGTAGTAAGAATTTGCAGGAAATAAAACATAAATTGATTTCTTTGGACATCAGTCGACTGTAGATTAGAGTACTAAGACAAGAGCTCACCAAAGGTTTGGTGTAGTAGAGCAGTTTTTAAAGAACTTGTTGCTTCTGGGATTTGTGATGATGACATGATGCTCCTAATACAGGAGTTTAATGTATACTTAGGAAGATGGAATAGTTTTTGTTGTTTTTGTTCTTTTGATTTTGGCCATTTTGGTACTTTGAAAGGAAAAGGCCCCCAAAGGGAGTGGCACTAATGGGAGTTGTGGCATTGTTGGAGTAGGTATGGCCTTGTTGGAGGAAGTGTGTCATTGTGGAGGCAGGCTTTAAGATATGCTCAAGCCAAGCCCAGTGAGTCAGTCTACTTCCTGTTGCCTTCTGATCAAGATATAGTCAGCACCATGTCTGCCTGCATGCCTCTATGCTCCCTGCTGTGATGATAATGGACAAAACCTCTGAAACTAGCCGCCACTTTAATTAAATGTTTTCCTTTGTAAGAGTCACCATGATCATAGTGTCTCTTCACAGCATTAGAAACGTTAACTAAGACCGATGTTGGTACCAGGATTGAGATATTTCTGTGATAGGACTGACCATACTTTTGTTTGAAGGAATATGAACCTTTGTAGACAGATTTTTCTTTTGGCCTCCAGGTCACAAATAATGACAGAGACTTATTAATTATGAAAGCTTGGCTTTGGCTTAGGCTTGTTTTTACCTAGCTCTTATAACTTAAATTAACCCATTTCTTTGTAAATTTTTTAAATTTATTTTATATACCAACCACAGTTTCCCCTCTGTCCTCTCCTCCCATTTCCTCCTGTTTTCTCCCCCCACCTCCTTCCTACCCCCATCCACTCCTTACAAAGGGTAAGGCATCCCATGGGAGTCAGCAAAGCATAATGTATCAAGTTGAGGCAGCACTAAGCTCATCCCCCCTGCATCAAGGCTGAGAAAGGCATCCCACCATAGGGAATAGTTTCCAAAAAGCCAGCTCATGTACCAGGGACAGATCCTGGTCCCACTGCTAGGGGCCCCACAAACAAACCAAGCTACACAAGTGCCACCCACCTGCAGAGGGCCTAGTCCAGCCCCATGTAGGCTCCCTCATTGTTGGCCTAGAGTCTATGAGCTCCCACAAGCTCAAGTCAGCTGTCTGTTTGGGTTTCCCATTCATGACCTTAACCCCCCTGGCTCAAACAGTTCCTCCTCCATCTCTTCAATGGGGCTCTTGGAGATCAGCCGATTGCTTGGCTGCGGGTCTCTGCATCTGCTTCCATCAGTTACTACATGAAGGTTCTATGATGACAATTAGGGTAGTTACCAATCTGATTACAAAAGAAGGCCAGTTCAGGCACTATCTCTACTATTGCTAGGAGTCTTAGCTGGGGTCATCCTTGTGAATTCCTTGGATTTTTCCTGGCACCAGGTTTCTAACCCCATGACTGCCTCAATCAAGATATCTCTTTTGTTGCTCTCCCTCTCTGTCCCTCCCACAACTCAACCTTCCAGATCCTTCATGTTGCCAACCCCCATCCCTCCCCTTTATCCACTCCCCAGGCCCCCAGTTTACCCAGGAGATCTCATCTGTTTCTCCTTCCCAAGGTGACCCATGCATTTCTCTTAGGGTCCTCCTTGTTACCTAGTTTCTCTAGGGCTGTGGATTGTAGCCTGATATTAATCCATTTCTATTAATCTACATTCTGTCATGTACTGCACATCATGCTTCCATGTCTCCTGGCATCTCTATATACAAATTGCTGGCTTATCTGTGGCCAATTCCTATCAGCTAGTCACCCCCCCACCCCTGATTCAATGTATAACTTTATTGGGCAGTCTAAGGAGTGTCAGAGTGTGCTAAAACTATCCCACAATAGACCTTGGGACTAAAGATTAGAAAAACAGTTGAATGCTTTAAGTGCTGCTTAATGGGCCATACTAGTGGGAACATGGGAGATAGGGACTGGAGCTGATAGGGTGTGGGGCTGGCTCAAGAGGTTTCAGAGGAAAAGAATTTTAGTACGTTGTCTAGAGATTTATCTTGTGATATTTTGATGAAGAATGTGGCTGCTATTTGCCCTTGTCTGGAGAGTCTGCTGGAGGCTAAAGTGAAGAGTTTTGGATTAATTCCATTGGCAGAGGAAATCTCAGAACAGCCTAGTGTAGACTCTGTTGTGTGGTTATTAGTGATAACTCTACTGAAGATTTATAATGAATAGGAGCAAGCTGAGAAATTAAAAGCACAAAATGTACAGATTGAGAAAAGGTGCACCAGGAAGTGGAATAGGGCTCAATCTTCTGTTCAAGGAGATAAACGGATTAAGAAATGCAATAAAGTTATGACCAAAAGGCAAGATCCCACCCATCTAAGTTTCCAACTTGTAGAAAGGAATTAAAGAAATGATTAGAGCCAGGTGTGGTATTGCACACCTTTAATACCGGCACCATGAAGGCAAAGGCTGGCAGATCTCTGAATTTGAGGTCAGGCTGGTCTACAGAGTAAGTTCAAGGATGGCCAATCTTAGGCAATAAAGAAAAACAGAAAGCTGGTGAAAATGTAATTAACTGAGGGTGTCATGTTCCAGCTCCAGCCATCAGCAGAACTTTGCAACTTCAGCCACATGATTCTGGAGTTAAAGATAGAAGAAAAGGGCTATGGAATTTGCCTCTGTGACTAAGGAAAGCTGCTGAGGCCAGGCATTTGTCAAGGCTGTCTCTGAATGGAGGCCTAGAGAGACCATTGTGTGAAGCTATAAAGTTGAAGCCTGGATTGCCTTGGGGAACCCAATACATTGGAGATGCCAGAGCCATGGGATACCTGCCATGGAGAGCTGCTAACAGGGAGTTTAACCAGCTCAAGAGAAAGAAGTGTGTTGGAGTCAACAAAATTGAAAGGAGTTAGGGATCTGAAGAGCATTTTGACATCAGATATGGAGATGCAGAGTTTGGAATTTGCCCAGCTGGTTTTCAATCTTGCTTTTGCCCAGTATTTACTTACTATGCTCCTTTCCCTATGTTTTGGAAAAGTAATGTATATCCAGTGCTATTATATATTGTAAGTATATGATCTGTCTTTTATTTTTATTTTATAGGGAATTACAGTTAAAGAGACTGAATGAATCTCAGAAGAGACTTTGAACTTTAGAATTTTAAATATGTTTGAGACTGTTATAAACAATGGGGACTTTTGACAGTGGACTTAATATATTTTTGCATTATGGTATGGCTACAAGCCTTTGGAGGCCAAGGAGTGTAATGTTGTGGATTGAAAGAAAATGGCTCTCAAAGGGAGTGCTGCTAATGTGAGGTGTGTTCTTGTTGAGGTAGGTTGGTCTTGTTGGAGGAAGTGCATGACCGTGGAGGCAGGCTTTGAGGTCTCATATATGTTCAAGCCACACTCAGTAAGTCATTCCATCTTCTGTTGCCTTCTAATCAAGATGTAGCCATCACCATATCTGTCTGCATGCCACCATGCTCCCTGCCATGATGATAATGGACTGAACCTCTGAAACTGTAAGCTGCCACACCAATTACATGTTCTCCTTTATAAGAGTTGCTGTGGTCATGATGTCTCCTCATAGCAATAGAAACCTTAACTAAGATAGTCATCTATCTTCTTGCCTATGACTGAAGTTGGGAAGCTTTTCGCCTGATGATTATCTTATATTATCTTTCAAAAACCTGCTTTGTATGAATATTAACATCTTTCTTGGTAACATAAAATGCTGTGTATAATTATCAAAGGGATTTTTTGTTTATTTTTATTTAAATTTTTTCATACAAAATACTTTAATCACTTTTCCCCTGCCCCATTCCTCCTAGATCCTCCCCAACCTCCCTACAGAACCAACTTCATGTTCTTTCTTGCTCTCTCAAAAAGATAAAATCAGGAAAAACAACAACAAAAAAAACAAGAAAAAAGAAAATTAAAACAGATATACTAAAAGAGAGAAAACCAATAAAACAAACAAAAACAACAAAACAAAATGAAAGGGCACAAAAAAATGTATGGAGTCCATTTTGTGTTGGCCAACTACTCTTGGACAGAGCATATGCTGTGGAGAATGATTGATGTCCCCAGTGAAACTCCATTTGGAGAAAAGTCATTTTCCCTTTCCTAGCAGGTATCGATTACAAAAAGCTTCTTTGTTAGGGATAGGATTTTGTGTCCACTTTCCCCTTTCAGTGGTAAGACTGCATTTGGATTGAACCTGTGCATGTCTTAGGCTTGCTGCCAGAGTCTCTGTGAGTTCATGTGTATATATATATATCAGTCCTAATGTGACTGGATGGCACTGTCTTTGGAATCATCCACAACCTCTGGCTTGTACAATATTTCTACCTCCCCTTCTGCATAGAACTCTGAGCCTTGAGGGGAGGGGTTTGATGAAGAGATTCCATTTAGGACTGAGTGCTCCAAAGTCTTGCCCTCTCTAAATATTGCCAAGTTGTGGGTCTTTGTGCCATTTACCATCTCTTTCAAAAAGAGGCTCCTATAATGAGTGTTGAGTCATGTTCTGCTCTTTGAGTATTGAAATATGTCATTATAAGTCATTTAATTGCTATGTTCATTTAGAAGAATAGTAGTACTAAGTTTTCCCCTAGGCCCACAACCTATCTGTTTATAGGTTCTCTAACACAGTAGTGTCAGGTATCGGTTCCATCTTATGAAGTGGACCTTAAATCCATTCAAAAAGCAGATGACTACTCCCATAATATTTATAACCACTGTTATACCAGTATATCTTACAGCTGGTCTCTGTTGTTGGTCACAAATGTTTGTATCTGGGTGAAATTGAAGATTACTTTTCTGGTACTGTGCAAAGTACCTCCCAGCACCATAATCACTAATCAGTAGGGGTAAATCTTCTAGCTGGGGACTAGCTGGATTTCTCCATATTCAAAGACATAAGTAAGTTTTATCTTCAACTATAGTGCCTTATCATCAGCATATAGAGAGTAACCAATAATTTTGTCAGTAGCCTGAGGTGTTTAAGAAATCTATGGGAGCCCTTTGAACAACTCAACAAGACATAACACATTCCTGGTGTTGAAGGTTTTACTTGGGGCATAAAATATCTAGTTGAGGCATTGTCTCCATTATATAGTAACATCACTTAAATTAAATTTAATTTCTTTCATATACATACACACATAGATATGTGTGTGTGTGTGTGTGTGTGTGTGTGTGTGTGTGTGTGTGTGTGT
>CABHPR010095295.1:21787-51846 GCA_902168415.1 Peromyscus melanophrys
TGTGTGTGTGTGTGTGTGTGTGTGTGTGTGTGTGTGTGTGTGTGTGTATATATTTGAGGAAGCTTCTACAGTAGTACCTATTTTCATATGGCATTACAAAAAGCCTTTTGTGTTAGTTGTTCCACCCCATATTCCATCCTGACCATGCCTTGCTATTCATCCACTTAATACTATTATTCTAGTTTCCCCTTTATCTCTTTATAACATTGTACATTATAACATTTCCCTTCTCTTGGAAGATCTCCTCCAGGCCCTAGTCCCTTAATAGCTACCTAATCTCTGTGGTTATACAGATTGAAACACATATATCTAAACTTTAATGTCTAATATCAACATATAAGAGGAAACTGAAATATTTGTATTTTGGGGTCTGGGTTAACATATTCAGGATAATTATTGCTTTTAACTGCATATTTGATTATTTCAGTTTTCTTAACAGATGAATGATATTCCATTGTATAAATGTACCACATTTTCATTATCCAATTATCAGTTGATAGACATCTAGGGCGTGTACATTTTCTGGCTATTCTGAATAGAGCAGCAATTAACATGGATGAACAACTATCTCCGTAGTAGGATGTAGAGTCATTTGGGTATATGCACAGGAATTCTATAGCTAGATTTTGTGATAGATATATTTGCAACTTTCTTCAGAATGGCCATACTGATTTCTATGGTGGCTGTACAAGTTTGCACTCCTACCAGCAATGAAGAATTATTCTCCTTGCATCATCACCAGCATGTGCTCTCGTTGTGTTATTGATATTCCCCATTCGACTAAAGTAAATTGAAATCTCACAGTTGTTTTATTTTGCATTCCCCTAATGTCCAGATATGTTTAACATGTTTTTTAGTGTTTCTCAACCATTTGTGTTTCATGTTTTGACAACTCTGTTTAGTTCTTTACCCCATTTTAATTTGATAATTTGTTTTATTGATATTCACTTTTAGTTCCTTATACATTCTAGATATTAAACCTCTAGTAAATGTATAATTAGCAAAGATTTTTCCCATTCTGAAGGTTTCAAATTTACTCAAATGATAGTATGTGGTGATATTTTTTTTGTGCTGAAATGTGATATTTTATTTATATGTTAATAAATAAAGGTTGCCTGGAGATCAGAGGTCACATAACGAGCCATGAACAGTGGTAGCACATGCCCTTAATCCCATCACATGGCAGGCAGAGTCTCTGTGTGGTCAAGGACACAGCCAAGCGTGGTGACACATGCCTTTAATCCCAGTACCAACCATAGGGACCTGGAGGTCTATACAGATAGGCAGTGACAAGGAAGTCATGTGTCTGGGCTTAGAGCCAATGAGAAGGCAGAACAGGAAGGCAATAAAAGCACAGGTTAGACAGGAAGAAGCTCTCTCTGGGGAAGCTACGGCATGGTGGTAAGCTAAGGCTAGTTGTGGCTATTCGCTATTTTTCTGATCTCTTTGGCTGTTACCCCTGTATTTGGCTCTGTGTTTCTTATTTAATAAGACTGTTTAGAAATTCGTCTACAATAGTGTCCTCTGATGCACAGAAGCTTTTAAGCTTCATGAGCTCTATTTACTAATAATTGGTCTTAATGCCTACGTTAGCAGTGCCCTGTTCAGAAAGATCATTCTTGTGCCAATGAGTTCAAACCTTTTCTCTCAGATTCAGGGTATCTGGCTTTACGTTGAGGTCTTTGATTCATTTGGAGTTTTTTGCTTTTTTGGTTCTTGGTTTTGTTTTTGTTTTTGTTTTTTCAGAGTGATAGATGTGAATCCATTTTCATTCCTCTACATGCAGCCATCTAATCTGATAAGCACCATTCCTTGAAGATGCTGTTTTTTTCTCCAGTGTGTATTTTTGGCTTATTTGTCAAAATTCGGGTATCTATGGAAGTGTGGAGCTATGTTCAGATCTTCAATTCTATTCCATTAATTAATATGTCTGCTTTTAAACCAATACCCTGTGTTTTTATAACTATAGCCCTGGAATACACTTTGAAATCTGGGATGGCGATACCTACAGCAGTCCGTTAATTCAGCCTAGTTTGAGCTGTTTTGTTTGCTTGTGTGTGTGTGTGTGTGTGTGTGTGTGTGTGTGTGTGTACTTCCATGCAACGGTGAAGATTATTTTTCCAATTTCCATGAAGATTTTTGTTGAAATTTTTATTGGGATTGCATTGAATTGCTAGATTTACTTTAGTAGGATGACTATTTTCACTACATTAATCCTACTGAACCATGTAGGCCCTATGCTTGCTGCTTCAGTCTCTGTGAGTTCATATGCACCCAGCTTAGTTGATTCCAAGGGTGTAGAAGTAACCTTCTTATTCAATAAGAAATATAGAACCAATGCAAAGATGAAAGCCAAGAGGTCAGAACAATAGCTAAGGGCTAAAAACCTTACCCTTCACTATCGCTGTACCTCTCCGAAAGAGACCTACTTCCTCTGTCTGTCTTTTTTTATAGAGTTTCTGTTCTGCCTTCTCATTGATTGTAAACCCAACCACATGACCTCCTAGTCACTGCCTGTCTGTACAGACTTCCAGGTCTTCTATGGTTGGTATTGAGATTAAAGGCGTGTGTCTCCAATGCTGGCTGTATCCTTGAACACACAGAGATCTTACTAGCTCTACCTACCAAGTGCTGGGGTTAAAGGCATGCACCACCACTACCCAGCTTTCATTATGGCTTGCTAATAGCTCTGACCCCCGGGCAACTTTATTTATTAACATACAAATCACATTTCAGTACAAATAAAATATCACTATACAAGGGTCTTATTCTCCTGGTTGTCTTCATCCACTCTGTCTCTTAGCCTCCTTTTCCATGGGATTCCCTGAGCTCTAAGAGGAGGGATCTTATGGAGACCTTCAATTTAGATTCTCTCTCTCTCTCTCTCTCTCTCTCTCTCTCTCTCTCTCTCTCTCTCTGTGTGTGTGTGTGTGTGTGTGTGTGTGTGCGCACATGTGTGTCAGGCTGTGGGTCTCTGCATGTGTTCCCATATGCTGCCAGAGGAAGCCTCTCTGGTGATGACTGCATAAAGCACTGATCTATAAATAAATACATGCATAGATAAGTACAGTTCTCACATGTCATCAAAGATTATGTTTTTCAGCAACAAAGGGCTACTATTGAAATCAACAACTGCTTAAGGGGGAAATAATAAGTGACTTTGGCCGCTCAGCCTCAATTGGGATATCTACAATACAAACCCTATGCCTAAGGATCAGAGAACATTACAGAAGAATGGGTAAATAATATTGCAAAAACTAGAGAATTGGGATCCTTGTTGCAAGATAGTGTATTCTAGACATGACACTCAACCTATGAACTGTAAACCACATGGTTGCTCACATAAGGCCTGCATGATACCACACTATTTCACAGAAAAACATGGATGGAGAAAAATTTATCAATGCCAGGTCTCTGATAAGGAGCTGCAGGCAGTCAGTGGCTACTGCGTGAGTGAGAATTAGTTTTCTCCAGGGATGAGCTCATTGATAAGTTTCCTCTTCCTACAGGATAAGATTTAAACATGTGTATGTGGACAACACTAATTGGCCTCAAGAAGTTGAATAGACATCTGTATGTGTCTGTGTGTGTTTGTGTACGTACACCAATAATAATAATAGAAAAGTTCTTGAGTTTGAGAAGGCATTGTAGTAGAGACAAGGGAGGAGTTGAAGGAAGTGAAGGTGTGGAAATTATGTACATGTAGTACAGTTGCATATGAAATTCCCAAAATTTAAAATTAAAAAACAATTTAAAAACCAAATTTTTTTGTACTTAATATTCTTTATTTTGTCTGTCTTTCCTTAAAAATTGTATTGTGATTGTTTTACTGTGAGTAACTTTGTACGTAATAGTTGTGTGATGTTTCTTGAAGACACAAACAAGTAGGGCATGTATGACAAGCCAAGGAAATATTTCCATCCAGGTTCAGTTTGGAGAACATCAGTGTTTACCATAATTGTATACAGGAGCATGAATGAACACCGATGAATGTTTCAATACTATGGCACCCTACACAACTTTCAGGTAGCTCTAAAATAAAATCTACTCTAAGACAACAAGTTTTTACTGCTTATATAGCTCTGAGTGTGGACTCCTGAGTCTCGTAACTTCTGAGCTTGCAGAACCTTCTGAGCCCTCTCATCTCCCAGGAGGGAGAACTGAAATTCAGAAGTAACTTCAAAAGTAATGAAAATGTAGAAGATATAGAACTCTAGGTTATATTTTTCATCATATTTTAGGATTTACTTTGATATCTTCAACTAAAGTCTGTACTGACACCACTTATAAAACAACATGCAACATGAATGATAAACTTAGAAGGAAACTATTTACTAATGGAGGAATGGAAAATCCAGGGAACTTAGCCTAATGAAATAATAGTAAGTGAAAGCAATTACAGCAATGTTCCTTTCAGTGCTGCTCTTAATTCTGAAACATGGGAATCAATTTAAATGTCCAACAATATGTCAGCTTTTATGTTATTCATAAGATTGAATAAGATGAAAGCATTTAGCATAATAATAGAGACATGCCAACATTGAAATATAGATGAGATAAATTGTTTAACAAAAATGTTATAAAATCTGGAAATATATTCATATATATATTATGTATATGTATACATATATATAAATTATGTAGATGTTTATACTGGATTTAATGCAATACATGTTTGAATAAAATTGTATTTGCAAATTCTGGTGTTCTAAATGTTAAATGACCAGAATTTTCCCTTGTGATTAAAAAATTGTGGGAAGTACAGGGATATGCAATGATAGTGAAAGGACCAAGCAGATGCCATAACAGACTGCTCAGTCTTCTCTCAGAGATCAGGCCTCAATTTCAGTTTCCTGAGACTGAGCAAGCAGTCTCTGGGAGGGCCGTGAACAAAAGACATAGTCCTTGCAGTAGCTACCTTTCTGCACATACTCTGACTGCTCAAAGTTCAGCCAGATGTTTACTGTCTGGGACCCCTCACCAACTTAGAGTTATGTGCATGAGGCAAGGACAGAGCCTAGACCACTGAGCCAGCCCCCACAGTCAGTACGTGCTAGGCCAGCCAGCCCCCATGGCAGCTCAAGGACAAAGCTTGGGACTTGTGCTGGACTGCCCTCAAAGTGATAATTGTAACCACCAACCAGTAAATTCAAAGGTTACATACCCTCACCCAATTAAAAGAGAACAGAGATAAAAATAAACCAATCCGAGTTGCACCTGTGCAAACCCCCCCCCCCCAACCCCACTGAAGGGCTTAAAAGCTAGCCTCACAAAGAAAGAGCAACTCCTCCTTGCCTCACTGTATTGGGTGTAGGAACGAGTTCCCTGTCTAGACTTGTATCTACAGAATAAACCTTGCTGTTGCATTCTGGACATCCAAGGTCTTTGGTGGTCTCTTTGGGGTCATGATCTGGGCATAACAATAGCACATGCTCATGGAGTCTAGGAAACAATTCTGTGGGGCTGCAGACACAGAGGAGGCATAGAAATGTAGATATGTTCTATGGATATCAGTGCAAAGTAATGCATCAGAAGGACACACATAAGTGTTGTTCTTTTCATGGTGGATACCTATATTTATTCTAAAAATGCTGATACTAAGAGAATGTTAAATATTCCCTAGTTTATCTTCTCATAGATAGAAATTTGGGGCTCATTTCATCGAAACACTCAAGGCCTAGCAATAGGTACCTATTGGATGGTCCTCAAAGCTAAATGCTTCTACCTTCACATTATTTTGTTAGCAAAGAACTTTTACTATACGTTCAGTTTTCCAACAGCTATGCTCTTCAAGGATTCAGATGACCATATACTCCCTTTAATATCTTAGAAATTTTCAGCCTTCTTCTTCCAAGTAACCAAACTAACCTGACCAAGTAACCTAGTCCCATATTTATGGATAACAACAAAGATTACTTGATTATATATTCCAAAAGTGCATATGAATTCCTTTTTTAAACTATTTCTTAGGACAAGTGCTTAAAAATATTTTTACTAGTAATTCTATGCTGTTTAATGAGTTTATTTGCATATTTCTGACACTGAAATCTGCATGACACTGAGAACTAAAATATCGCACTAAGGAGCAACTCCCTAAGTCTGAGTTAATGTATAAGTTTAATGCTTGTACATTAGCATTAGTTTTCTGATAATTTGGGGGCAGTGAAAGTAATATGAAAAGGTAGCAAAAAGAAATATTCAAACAGGCTGTCAGAGATCTATTGTCTCTATCTTCTCACATGTGTCCCTTAATCTCAGTCTATCCAATGACATTGGCACTGCAAAAACCAACAAGTTTTCCACACTCTGAGTCCCTTGATCTCCTTTCCCAATTGTCAAGAGACTTTGTTCTTGGTGCTTAGGGAACAAAGGAGGATTTCTTCAATCTATGTTTAAGGATTGGTTTCTCAGTGGGAAATGGAAAACATGATACATTTAGTTCAGTTGAAAGACCACTCTTCCTATAGCTAGTCAAGTCACTATATTCCAGACAAAAATAATTGCAAGACCACATTTCAAAGTCTATGTTATTGTAATATATGTGTAGTGTGTGAATTTCCTTCAGTGGGCTGACATGAGGACTTTAAATTATACAGCATGAACAGGATTTCCAGATGGCTCTTTATTTCCTGTTGTCTCTATTTCACCTGATTTCTTTCATGTTCCCTCAGATTCCACTTTCTCACTAACATTATTTGCCTTTACTCTTCTCTCTCTTCCTTTTATACACCATCTTGCCTTTGACTGACCAGACAGATGGTTATGTCCATTTTGCTTTGGCTACTACTTTTTGTGTTATTTCTATGCAAAGTTCAGTATGTTACAATCTATAAAAAAAATTAACTCGTAGTATAAGCCATGGAATTTGTTTTACTTCTAAAGTGGGCAAGGTAATAAGTCTATCAGTCAAATTATTATAATTATATGAACTTCAGCCAAGTAAGCATTTAACATAGATCAATACCTTCATAAAGATACAAAATAAATTAGCAGCAAATGACTCATATGTACATAATGTGACCTTTGCTTTTTAAATAATTCTGAAGTGTATACCTTTATGAAATGACACCAATATAGCAAAATGTCACCTGCACTTCCATTCTTATTACAATAGTGGTCAAAATTCCCAAAATACAGAGTGAGTCTTCATGTCTATCACCTCAAGAATGGATTTTAAAATGTGGTACATGTATACAATGAAATAGTTACATGGCCATTAAGCAACAGCTTAAATGTAACCAGAGAACATTATGTTAAGGTAAATAAGCCAGGCACAGAATGATAAGTATTGCATGATTTTACTCATATGTGAGATATAGAATGTAAATTTCAAGGAAGTTCAAAGTACAATTGTTACTAACAGAGGTTGAAAGAGTAAGAGGAAGAGAGTATTAGAGACACATTTAGTTCTTATGTTTTTGTCTATGATAAATATGAAATTAATTTTGAGTATGGTAAGATTTAAAGGTTGTTTTCCTTGTGGATGTACAAGAATCATTTGTTGAAAAAATATTCTCTCTCCATTGAACTTTCTTTGGTGCCTTTGATCATTTGTCTTGTTGTCATCTGGAGTTTATGGATCAACCAAGAGGTGATTCATGAAAGTATTTCTTAAAAGAATTAGCTGAGGGTAGATGATCAGATACTCACCAGGAATCCTCCAGACTTCAATTCCTAAATGGGCTGCTGAGGCATCCAGCCTTGTAGATTGGGCAGTTTCTGGTTTTCAGTCTCTCAAGTGTGCATTCATTTTTGTACTATCCAGCCCATATTAAGCAAACCCATTTAAAAGGTTTCCTTTGCAGTATACATTCACATTATTGGTTCTATTCCTCTAGAGAACCTGATTAATAGAGCACTCTTTATAAAAATCAATTAATAATGTAAATATTTCTGTACTCAGTTTTCTTTAATTGATTTATATGCCTTCCCTCATGTCAGTGCTACAAAGCATTATTAGTGTACTTTGTAATGAAATTTAAAAATCAGAAAACTTGAGTGAGCCAACTTTTATTTTCTTGAAGAATCTCTCTATATCAATTTTGGTGTCTGTTGTATAGCAATTTTCTAAAGATTGTAAGATTCTACCAAAGAGGAAGACTAATTAAGACTTAGGAAGTAAAGGATTGACAAGTCTCAGGAAGTTTCTGAAACTTACAAGACTTGTAAGTCCCCTCTCCAAAGCTTACATAAACAGTAACAACTGCTGGAGAGGAGAGACTTTCCAAATTATAAAACTGCCATGCTGGTGATTGGTTTTTTTTTGTGATGTAGAGTCCTTGAGTCATCCATGTTCCTGTATCTAACCCATCACAGACTCATATAAGTAATGTCAGTGAATTCCTTGTTTTCTGTGGATGAATTTTAGTGTAATCATTGCTTTGGTCCATCTAGAGTGATGGTTCTCAAGCAGTGAGTTGGTGGGGGGAGGTCACCAAAACATGAGGAACTATATTAAGGGGTCACAGCATTGGGAAGTTTGAGAACCACTATTCTAGAGTAAGTAGATATTTGTCTAGGTCTCTCCAAGAAAAGTCAGACACCAGTTTCCTTGATTTTCACTATGAATTTTTAAATCAGCATCTCAAGCGCTAAAAAGGAATAAATTTGCATTTTATTTTTTTTTTTATTGAAAATAAATTTTTCACACAATGTATTCTGATCACCATTTTCCCTTCTCTGGAACTTCTCCAAGATCCTACTCACCTCTCTACCCTCCCAAATTTATTTCTTCTTTTTCCTCTCTCTCTCTTTAAAAATAAAACAGGCAAACAGAAAAGCAAAACAAACAAATAACTAAATGAATACAGAATAAAAATAATAGAGAAAAATAACAAAGAGAAAGCACAAAAAACACATTCCTACACAATAAAAACATAACACTAGAAATTGTAATGTCCAACCAAAAGACCAGTAAAACAAAACTAAATAAACAAATAAATAAAATAAGTGCCCAAAGCAATATGAGAAAAAAATTCTGTGAACATACTATTGAGTTCATTTTGTACTGGCCATAGGAGTTACACTTAAGTGTGGTTAATAGACCCTGTGAGACTCCTTTGGAGAAAATTAATCTCTTTGCAAGCAGATGTCAGTTGCAGACCGTTTCTTGGTTAGGGGATGTTCACTTCCCCATCTCAGTGCTTGGACTCTAACTGGCTTGAATCTGTGTAGGCCCTGTGCGTGCTTCCACAGTCTCTGTGAGTTCATATGTACATCAGTCCTGTTTCTGACTGGACGAAACAGTTTCCTTGGTGTGATCCATCCCCTTTAGTGCATACAGTCTTTCAAACTACTGCTTTTCATAGTTCTCTGAGCTCTGAAGGCAGGGAGGAATCTTAGATTTTACAAAAGAATACGTGGATTCATAAATAATGTGGAAATTATGGATGCATTGACAATCTGAGGTCCATAAATGCTCATAAATCCAAAAACATGTGATGACTTCCATCTACTTAACACAAATTTCTTATTAGACCTTTTTGGCTATTTTTTCTATGCATTTCATTCTCCTTAGACCTTTTTGGCTATTTTTTCTATGCATTTCATTCTCCTTGATGCTATTTTAAATTGAATTAAATTGTTTCTTAATTTTATTTCAGACAAAAATTCCATATCTTAAGTTATATGTGTACATTATTTATTTAGATTCTGTACATTTTCTTTCTTTTAGTAAAGTTTTAGGAATTTAAAACTATTTGTTCTCATGAATAACATACTTTAAACACCAATTTGTATAATACATATTCTTCTTTGCATACTGGTAAAATACAGTATGTTATTCTGTCAAATGTATTCAAATTTTAGATATAAGGAAAATGTAGAATGTGCAAATTTAACAGTTGTGGAAATTGAGCACTCTTTAGGCATGGAAAATGGAAACTTTCATGATTCACTATTATACTTTCCATAGTTGGATTGCAAAATAATGATGAATTAGTGAGCCTTTGGAAATGCTTTTGATCCACCTGAATACTTTTCATTTTCTTGAACCAATTCTCTTTTTAAATGTTCTACTTTGCATTACCTTATGTTTCTATTATTTTATGTATGATATACATTTCTCACTTAAAGGAAATTACTAATTACTCATTTGCCTCATCTTGGGGAAGAAATAAGAGGAAATGTAATCAAACATGAAGTTATGTGAGAGTTCCCATTCAAAATATCACTTTTCCTTTAATTCAATCACAGGAAATGTGGCTGTGATATTTTAGATGATTTCCCCTCTGTGTATTTCTTGATTAATGCTGGAGTAAGGAGATGGAAATTGGTGACACTACTATTTTACTGGGCAGTATTTGTTTTTGTACAGCACAATAATGACTCCTAGATGCAATGCTTAAGGGTTATGTTACCTATGCTACTCTACTAATTATACCACTCGGGTGATTATTGTGAATACTTGAGTTGTACAAATTCTTTAAGGGAAATATTTAATGTCAGACCCTTAAAGTTTTATATACCTTATGGAATTACATTTTAAATTATCTATCAGTTGGCAGTTTCAAATTTATCACAACATTTCCTCCCATCCCCAAGAGGGATATTTTAAGAGGATTAGTTCTATCAAATCACCATTTTAATGGTTTATAACCAGTGTAATTATTAATTTAATATTTCACCTTGTCTAGACCATGAGGTGCTCACATATTTGATGAAACATTATTCTAGTTTTATTTGGTTAGTGATCTTGAGTAAGGCTAACATTTGAATTGACAAACTAATTACAGTGGATTGTCTTCACTAATGAAAGTGGGTTCTATCCAATTACTAGGAGACCAGGAAAAAAAAAAAAAAAACACGAAATTGCTGACTCTACCAGGAATAAGAGAGAATTTCTTCTGCCTGACTTTTTTAAGTTAGACATCAGCATTTTCCTGCTTTCATACTGGAACTCAAACAGGCTCTTCTTTTGTCTCTAGTCTGCAAGAATTTGGATGTGAGCTATATCATTTGTTCTTTCGTTTTTCCAGCTTGCTGATTACAGATCTTAAGACGTTTCAACCTGTATAATTATTAAAACCAATTCTTTAAACAAATATCCCCATTTATTTCCTCCTTGAAATATATTTTGTTGTGGAATATTACTTTAACTATGCAAAGATGTGTTACACTTGTTTATGCTGCATTTGTTTAACTATGTGAAGTTGTGTTGCTCTGCCTGTCTGAAGCACCTGATTAGTCTATAAAAAGCTGAATGGTCAAGAGCTAAGCAGTAGAGGGATAGACAGGGCTGGCAGGCAGAGAGAATGTTAGGAGGAGGGATCTAGGCTTGAGTGTAGAGAGATAAGAAGAGAGAGAATAAAGGAGAAAGAGAGGAAGACACCTGGGGCCAGCCAACCAGGCAGCTGCCAACCAGCCAGACACTGAGTAAGACATACAGAATGAAGGAAAGATAAAGTGCCCTGAGGCAAAACAGATGAAGAGAGAAAGGTTAAATTAAGTTTTAAGAGCTAGCAAGAAATGAGCCCAAGCTAAGGTCAAACATTCATAACTAATAATAAGTCTCTGTGTCATGATTTTGGAGCTGGTTTGTGGCCCAAAAGATAGCCTGATACAGTATTTCTTATGAATTCTGATTCTTTTTTTTTTAAAAAAAAAGATGATCAATACAACCAGTATCATATATTTTATTTGTATTACCTCTACCCAACACTTATAACTACTGTGGAAGTTTCAATGTAATTGGTCCCCATAATGTCATAGGGAGTGGCACTATTAGGAGGTATGGCTTAGTTGGAGGAAGTGTGTCACTGTGAGGGCAAGCTTTGAGGTTTCCTATGCTCAGAATACCACCCAGCATCTCAGTCAATGTAGGACTCTCAGTTACTTCTCTAGTACCCTGTCTGCCTGCATGCCACAATGCTCCCTTGCCATGATGATAATGGACTGAACCTCTCAAACTGTAAATGAGTCATGCCAATTAAATTTTTTTCCTTTATAAGAGTTGCCATGGTCATGGTGTCTCTTCACAGCAATAAAAACCCTAAGATAGAAGGAGACCTTTGGGATTTTGGAGCAAGGCTCTGCCATATCTCCAGACAACTATTATCTCTTTGAAAGACAGCTCTTCAACTGCTATTGGGCCTTAGAAGAAACTGAGCAATGGGCCACCAAGTTACCATGCAACCTGAGCTTGGTGTTATCAAACCTACCAAGTCATAAAGTAGGATGTGCACAGCAGCAATCTATTATCAAATGGAAATGGTATATAAAACATCAGGCCTGAGCAGGTCCTGAAGGCACAGCAAGCTACATGAAGAAGTTGCACAAATGCCTATGGTTTCCACTCCTTTTACAATGCCATCTGCTGCCAAGCATTCACCTGTAGCCTCATATAGTGTTTCCTGTGATTGATTGACTGAGGAAGAGAAGACTAGGGCCTGGTTTATTAATGGTTGTGTACATTATGTGGGCACCACCCAGATGTGGACAGCTGCAGAACTACAACCACCTTCTTGGACAACCGTGAAAGATACTCATGAACAAAAATCTTCATACAGGGCTGAACTTTGGGCAGTACACATGGCCATACAGTTTGTTTGGAAGGAGAAATGGACACATGTGTGATTGTTCACTGATTCATGAGCTGTAGTCAATGGATTGACTAGGTAGATATTCAGGGTCTTAGACTGAGCATGATTGGAAAATTGGTGAGAAAGAAATATGAGGAAGAAGCATGTGGATAGATCTCTCTGAATGGGCAAAAGATGTGAAGATACTTGTTTCCCATGTAAATGCTCATTAAAAGGTGACATTAGCTGGGGAGAAGTTCAGTAATCAAGTAGACAGGATAACCCATTCTGTGGACAGTCAGCCTCTTACCCCAGCCATCCCTGCCATTTGCCCAATGGGCCCATGAACAAAGTGGCCATGGTAGCAGAGATGAGGATTATTCATGGGCTCAACAACATAGACTTCCACTCACCAAGGCTGACCTGGCCACAGCTTCTGCTGAGTGCCAGATTTGCCAACAGCAGAGACCAACACTGAGCCCCAGATATGGCACTATTCCCCAGGTTTAACCAGCCAGCAACCTGGTGACAGGTTGACTACATTGGATTACTTCCTCTGTGGAAAGAACAACACTTTGTCCTGTAGACGAAATTCTAAATGGTCTTATTAAATAAGAAGCAGAGCCAAATACAGAGTTAAAAGCCCAAGAGATCCGAGCACTAGCAAAGAGCCAAGACCACCTTATCTTACTACTCGCTGCTGTCCTTCCCCTGAGAGAGAGATCTTCTTCCTGTGTGTCTTGTGTTTTATTGCTTTCCTGTTCTGCCTTCTCATTGGCTCTAGGCCCAGCCACATCACTTCCTGTTCACTGCCTGTCTATACAGACCTCCTGGTCTCTATGGTTGGTACTGGGATTAAAGACTCAATGGTCACCAAGCTTGGCTGTGTCCTTGACCACACAGAGACTCTGCCTGCCATGTGATCAGATTAAGGGCATGGGCTACCACTACCTGACTTCTATTCCTGGCTCGCTAATAACCTCTGATCTCCAGGCAAACTTTATTTATTAACATACAAATAAAATCACATTTCAGCACTATTAAAATATCACCACATTGTCCTTACTGGAGTAGATACTTCTTCTGGTTATGGATTTGCCTTTCCTGAAAGTAATGCTTCTGCCAAAACCACCATCTGTGGACTTACATAATGCCTGATCCTACTGACATGGATTCCACACAGTATTACTTCTGACCAGGGAACTCACTTCACTGCCAGAGAAGTGTAATAATGTGCTCACAGTCGTGGAATCCATTGGTCTTACCATGTTCCCCACCATCCTGAAGCACTTGTCCTGATAGAAAGATGGAATGACCTTTTTTTTTTTTTTTTTTTTTTTTTTTTTTTTTTCTGTCAGGGTTTCTCTGTGTAGCTTTGCGCCCTTTCCTGGAACTCACTTGGTAGCCCAGGCTGGCCTTGAATTCACAGAGATCCGCCTGCCTCTGCCTCCCGAGTGCTGGGATTAAAGGCGTGCGCCACCACCGCCCGGCTGGAATGACCTTTTGAAGACAGTTACAGTGCAAATTATATGGTAGATTCATGGAGGGCTGAGGTAGGGTTTTCCAGAAGGCAGTACTTCCTCTGAATCAGTGTCTAGTATATGGTATGGTTACTCCTGTAGCCAGGATCCACGGGTCCAGCAATCAAGGGGTATAAAAGGGAATAGTTCCACTCACTATCACCCCTAGTGACCCACTAGGGAAGTTTTTGCTTCCTGTTCCCACAACTTTAAGTTCTGGTGGCTTAGAAGTTTTGGTTGCAGAGGGAGAAGTGTTCATGTCAGGAGCCACAAACGAACATTCCATTGACCGTAAAACTCAGACATCCCCCTGGCCATTTTGGGATTCTAATGCCCTTAAACCAACAGGATGAGAAAGGAACAATAATGTAAGGAGGGGTGATTGATCCAGATTACCATGGGGAAAATTGATTCCCTCTCCACAATGGAGGTAAGAAGGATTATGTCTGGAGTATAGGAGATCCTTTAGAGCATCTCTTTGTGCTACTGTGCCCTGTGATTAAAGTTAATGGGGAACTACAACAGTCTAATCCAGACAGGATGACAAAGGGCACAGACCCATCAGGAATGAAGGTATAGGTCACTTCTCCAGGAAAAGAGCCAAGGCCTGCTGAGGTGCTTGCAGAGGGTAGAGGAAATACAAAATGGGTAGTAGAGGAAGGTAGTTCTAAATACCATCTAAGGCCATGTGACCAGTTGCAGAAATAAGGATTTTAACTGACATGAGTGTTTCTGTTGTACTTTGTTAAGAGTGTATTTGTATAGATATTTGTGTTTTCTTTCCGTTTCCTTATCATATGTTGTAACATCAATTAAGAGACAGTTGGTGGTTATCATATGCAAGTTTGAGATACTAGAAAGATGTCCCCCAATGGACATTGCCACTATTTAAAATTTATAATGCATTTGCAGTTGTATGAGGGAAAGTTATATCATGTTCGTTGTAATTATAACCTAGTTAAATATATAATGCTTTTATAATTGTACCTGAGATAGTTCTGTTATATTTAGGCATAATTATGACCTGGTAATTTTTTTCATTAGTAAATTAATCATGACATAAGGAGGTATGATTGTGTGTCAAGTTGACAATGGGTGAATTGTTATGGTTATTCTTGGTTGTCAACTTGACTATGTCTAGAATGAACTATAATCCGGAAATAGAGGACACACTTGTTATCAGGACCTTGAGGCAAGAAGACATGCCTTCAATCTAAATCTTGAGGCTGGATGATACATACCTTTAATCCAGACCTTGAGGCTAGAAGGCACATCTTTAATCTGGGCCACACCTTCTCCTGGATGGACATGGGAAGAAGAAAGGTAGTGTGGTGATATTTTATTTGTGCTGAAAAGTGATATTGTATTTGTATGTTAATAAATAAAGTTTGCCTGGAGATCAGAGATCATAGCCAGCCATAAAACAAAAGTCAGGTGGTGGTAGCACATGCCCTTAATCCAATCACATGGCAGGCAGAGTCTGTGTAGTCAAGGACACAGCCAAGTGTGGTGAGACACGCCTTTATTCCCAGTACCAACCATAGAGACCAGGAGGTCTGTATAGACAGGCAGTGAAGAGGAAGTGATGTGGCTGGGCTTAGAGACAATGATAAGTCAGAACAGGAAGGCAATAAAAGCACAGGTTAGACAGGAAGAAGCTCTCTCTGGGGAAGCTACGGCGTGGTGGTAAGCTAAGGCTAGTTGTGGCTATTTGCTATTTCTCTGATCTTTTTGGCTATTACCCCTGTATTTGGCTCTGTGTTTCTTATCTAATAAGACTGTTTAGCAATTCATGCACAAGGTGGTATGTTCATTTTTTCCCCTGCTTGTCAGCATATCCATTTCTTCACTGGCATTGAAGTATACTTCTTCATAATTCCAGGATATGCAGAAGACCAGATGAGACACCCAGCCTCATGGGACTGAGCAACTCAAGATTCTTGGACTTTCCATTTACAGCTAGCTATTGTTGCAGCCTATAAATCATTCTAATATATATATTAGAGAGAGAGAGAGAGAGAGAGAGAGAGAGAGAGAGAGAGAGAGAGATTGATTCATTCCATAAGTTCTGTGATTCTAGATAACCCTGACTAATACACCTAACTTCAGAAAACTCTTACTTTTTTGTTTGTGTTCATTTGCTTGCTTAAGACAGCGTCTAACTATGTACTCCTGGCTGGCCTAGAACTCTCTATGTAGGTCAGGCTGTTCTTGAACTCATAGAGTTCCACCTACTTCTGCCTCCCTACTGCTGGGGTTAAAAATCTGTGTCACTACATGTATCCTCTTACTCCTGTTTCATAACTCTTTTCTCAATTTTTTATTCTTCTTACATCCCAGCCACAGTTTTTCCTCCTCTCCTCCCCTTCACCTCTCCTGTCTTATGTAATCTCAAACTACAATTACAGTTTACAATAATAAGAATAATAAGAATATTCTTAGTTATTCTTGGAGTTCCAATATGTCTAATCCTGCCTCTCTCTCTCTCTCTCTCTCTCTCTCTCTCTCTCTCTCTCTCTCTCTGTGTTATATGTGTGTATGTGATGTGTGTGTGTCTCTGTGTCTGTGTCTGTGTGTGCACTCATGTGTGCTGAACTTCCATTCACTTTACCACTTTTGAAGGAATAGGCCTCTTCTTGGTGGTTATTTTGTATTTTCTATAAAATTCTCATTTTTAACAATATTTAGCCTTTCTCTTGGGATTCTAGTTGGAAATTCTAATGTAATGTTCAACTGGAATGTTTTGTTCACTAGTAAAAGAAGGAAGACATTTCATTATTATTATATTTTCTTCTGTGATTATGTCTCTAATACACATATGTTCTCCACACAGAATGATCTACAGTAATAGTGGTTTTGAATGAGCAAGTTTATTAAGTATCCAGCAAACAGGAGTAAAACAATTAAACATAAAGCACCAGTAATACAGTAGAGCATTAGATCAGATCCATATAATATCCAACAGAAACTAACTGGAGAATCCTTGAGAACCAAATCTGTCAGCTAGAGCCTTTGACTAACAAAAGGAGTCCCAGGCAGAATGTTGTTCCAGGGGTGGGTGGATGGGAGGGGGCTTCCAATAATGGCTTAAAGGTATCATCACCACAATCAAATCAAGGGCTTACAAACATCTGGAAGAAACTCACTGAAGAAATCCTGTTAAGGCAGCCACCTGTAGTCCCCCAACCAGAGTCTGGGGCAGGGCCAAGTGCCCCCTCAAGTGAGGCTTGCAAATAGCAACAGAAATGACATCATCAACCCTGTGCTCATCATATCCAGCAGGATTCAACTGGGGAAGTTGAGACAGTCATCTGGAGTTCCCAATTGAGCTTTCTCTCTATAAATGAACTTTCAGTTTCTATTTCCCACTGTAGGCTTTTTATATTTGGTATAAGCAATAGTAACCTCCTTTGGAAATAGTGCACCTTCTAGCTATTCTCAAGCACACATTGTTGTTTCCCATGAGTTGTCTTGCTGTTCTGTTCCTCCCTGTCACAATTAGGTGAAGAAACTCATCCCCACAGAAAGTATCTTTTGTTTTGTTTTGTTTTGTTTTGTTTTGTTTTGTTTTGTTTTGTTTTTTCAAGACAGAGTTTCTCTGGGTAATTTTGGTGCCTGTCCTGGATCTCACTCTGTAGACCAGGCTGGCCTCGAACTCACAGAAATCCACCTGGATCTGCCTCCCGAGTGCTGGGATTAAAGGCATGCCCCACCACCACCCAGCCAGAAAGGGTCTTGAAGAAAGGTCCACAGTCCCACATAGAGAGCCAGCTTCTCAAGGAACTCAAAGAGCACATGGGAATTAACCAGTATTATGTACTGTAATGTACTGTAATGAGAAGACTTCCTTAGGACTCAAATTCAACATCAAGATAGGTGAGGCAATTTCATTTAATTTCTCCAAGTTGAGAATTATTGTAAGTAAATTTTGAATAATGGTTGCACCTGCCTCATGTTGTGTGAAATAGCTGAGGTAATAAAAATTTTGCCATAATTATTATTATGGCAAATTATCTATAAATTATAACTGTTATTAATAGAGATATCTGTGCTATTCAGTAGATTAATTAAATCCTATTCTTACTGTTTCTAGTTTATTCACTAGTCACTAAGATACATTTTCTTCATTTTGTATATAAAATTGTCTGCAAAATGTAGTTCATTTTTTTTCTCTCTGCTTGTAAAGAATGCATACAAAGATTGGTGAAAATCAGAGATGATTTTTTATCCACCCTAAATAAGTGACAATAAATTTTATCTCTTAGAATATGTGATGAATCAAGATGGATAACAGAAAGAATTATTTATGGTTATAGAAGAAACAACGAAATTATTTATCAAAAAGTGCATACCTAAGACATTCTAGTTGAAAATTCTGGTTAAATATAAGGGAATTTCAGATACAGTTTTCCAAAGTAGTCAACTTTAACACCACCTATCATAATACAGTCCCAGTCCTTGAAGAGTTTCTAAGAAAGCTGTTAATAATATGATATTCTAGTTGCTCACAGAGAACTTAGTTTTGTATCTTTATGAAAGTAAAATTAATTGCCTAAATAATTTTGCAAACGTCTTTGTAGACATGGGTACATGTACATTCTTAGCAAAATGTTTATTATTATTGGACTGTAGACATCCAAAAACACTTATCCTTTTTGAATGATATACTTTTATAACTATGTTTAATTTTATTTTGATTCTTTTTATTTTTGAAATTAGTGTTATAGTCTAGTCAATTAAAATATAATTACTATAGCCAGAAGATTTCCTGTGTCCCGGCCTACCAGTGGTCGGGACAAATCTCTCCCACTTGCGTCCTCCAAGTAAACACACAGAGGCTTATATTAATTATAACTGCATGGCCATGGCTCAAGCCTTTTGCTAACTAACTCTTATATCTTAAATTAGCCCATAACTATTAATCTATGTATCTCTACATGTTCCGTGTCTTACCTGTGTCCCATTACATGTTGCTCCTTGGGCGGCTTGCTGGCGTCTCTTTTTGCCTTCTTCCTGTCTCTCTCCTTGAATTTCCCACCTGCCTCTAAGCTGCCTTGCCATAGGCCTAACAGCTTTATTTTTCAACCAATCAGAGCAACACATATTTGCAGCCTACAGAAAGACATCCCCCCATCAAACTATATCACTTCCCCCTTCCTACAAGACCTCCCATGCTACCCTTCTTTTCAAATTCATGGCCTCTTTTTCTTTAATTATTATTTTTACATATGCATCTATGTTATATATATATGTGTGTGTTTTATATATATATATATGCTACACATATATATGTTACACACATATATAAGTATATATATATATATATATATATATATATATATATATATATAAAACTTGCTGAGTCCATTTAGTGTTGCTTGTATTTGTATGCTTTTAGGATCAACCACTTGGTATTTGATAACCAATTAGGAGACTCATTCTTAGAGTAGACTAATTCTTTCTCCCTTCAGTAATTAATGGCCTATAGATATTCATCTAGGGTGGTGTCCCATGAGTTTACTCCAACCACACTGGCATGTCAACTAGTGTTGTCATTGTTCAGGTCTTGCTTAGGCGACCATACTTATAAGATTTAATGGGTACCCTGTTATATATAGATACAATCTTTCAGCAACCATCTTGATACTCTGGCTCTTACAGTTGTCCCATTTCCTCTGACCCATAATAAGCTGTGTTGTGTTTGTATCAATTATAGTTAAGAACTCTATAGCCAATTACTTTCTGCATTGTGAACAGTTAGGGATTCCTGTAATGGTCTGCATCTGCTGCCAGAAAGCTCCTTTGATGAGAGGAGGGCTACACTTATCTGTGGCTATAAGGATAAGTTTTAGAATGCAGTAAGGAATTAAACTGATTTATGAAAGTGGTAGTTGTAGGATCCATGAGTTCAATAGCCTTGGATAGTTAGTTGGCTACATTTACAGAACCAGGCATGAATAACCTATTGAAAATGCTTTAATGCTAATAAACAATTATTGTTTACTCCCAATATATGTGTGACTCTATTGCATATTTAGGAATATCAAGCTATCTCAGTTAGGGTTTCTATTGCTATGACATGACACTATGACCACAACAACTCTAATGAAGGAAAACATTTCATCGAGGCTGGCTTTGTTCAGAGGCTTAATCCATTATCATGTTGAAAAGCGTAGTAGCATGTAGGGAGACATGGTGCTGGAGAAAGAGCTTAGAGTTCTACATCTTGATTCACAGGCAACATGAAGTGAACTGTGTCCCACACTGGGCATAACTTAAGCATATGATACCTCAAACCCTACCCCCAGAATGACACACTTGCTCCATCAAGGCCACACCTACTCCAACAAGGTAACACATCCCAATAGTGCCATTCTCTATGAGTCAACCATTCGAACATATGAGTCTATGGGGGCCATACCTATTCAGACCACCACACAAACCATTTTTTGTCACTGTTGTGGTTCATAGGCTTTATAGCTAAATAGGATTGTTGATTGTTTTTCTCCCTTGGACATTTGCATATATGTATATGTATATCCTGGTACTATGAATGTTAGTTATCAGAAGCAAGCATTAAGCACAAATCCTCCAAGTCCTCTGTCCAAAGTGCATGGTTTCTTTAGCAATAGTAACTTATTTTCAACTTCCAGAAGGTAACATAAGTAGCAGCAATAGCCTATCTTGCTTGGGAAGTCTCATGAACTCCTCTAAGCAACAACTTAAAGGGAGATTTCCTATACTTGGTACTGGGGTTTTTGTTACATAGTCTATGACTGTTAGGGGATGCATTATTACTTACCCCAAGTGGTATAACTTCACTTAAACTATACACATCTGTCTGTCTATCTATCTATCTATCTATCTATCTATCTATCTATCTATCTATCTATCTATCTTCTATCTCTGCATACATACTTACAGGTATTATATATAATTTTTGGGGTTTTTTTGTCTTTTTTTTTTTGAGACAGAGTTTCTCTGTGTAGCTTTGCGCCTTTTCCTGGAACTTGCTCTGTAGCCCAGGCTGGCCTCGAACTCACAGAGATCCACCTGCCTCTACCTCCCGAGTGCTGGGATTAAAGGCGTGCGCCATCACCACCCAGCTATATATAATTTTTTTAACATTGTTAGTGTGACTTATCCCTCCACTCTTCTTTTTCTTTATTGTTCTCTCACCACACTAACCAAATAAAGACCACCCTGTTTTTTTTCTCCTTCATTTCACCTTTATCCTGCAGTTCTCCTCTCTAGTTCTTACCCCACCCTATGTTCCCTTTTTACTTTGCTTGTTTCTGATGTTACTACAGGTTATATACTCACATCAGAATATTTGGAGTTAGAAACGTAATATGAGAGAGAACATGAAGCAATTTGTCTTTCTGGTTCTGAGTTAGCTCATTCAATATAATATTTTCTAGTTCCATCCACTTACCTACAAATTTCACAATTTCATTTTTCTTTATAGATGAATAGTATTTCGTCGTGTGTGTGTGTGTGTGTGTGTGTGTGTGTGTGTGTGTGTGTGTGTGTGACATTTTTACTATCCATTCATCAGCTGAAGGCAGTTAGGTTGTTTGCAGGTAATGAAATGCAGAAAATAGGTTGGTTCTTGGAAAATGGAAGATATCAAGTGGTTATTAGAATACTAAATTTTTCCAAGAGAATAATGAATCTGTGAAAAAATTTCTTGTCAATTTTCCATAGACATTGACTCATGCCAAACAAAGAGACAATTTGGACAAGCAAAACAAAGAGAAATATTAACAATGATCCAAATTTAGGGGCACTGGTGTGCTGTTTAAGTATGAATTTTGTGCAAGGAAGGAAGTTCTACACTGAACTGATGCCCTATAATGTCTTTTTTTAACCTCTGGAATGTAAATTGGTATAGTAGGATGCCCTTGGGCTTTGTAGTATCAATGCCCAGGTTTCAAATAATATTCTTCCAATTATTCGTCTTTCTGTCTTCATTAAGTGAATCATTTTTAAAATCAAGGAAGATATAAAGTTGGGAGAAATGCCTCTGGGTTCAAATTATTTATATTGTGCATTTTCCTTCTGCATGGACAACTCATTTCTATCATTAAATTGATTCTGTTGTAGAGCAGGGAATCTATCATATAAAATACTATTAAACTAATTAAGAATTATTAGTTCACGTATATACAGAATTTTAAGTATATACATATCCAAATATTTTTTAATTAAACCAGCCTGATAGCTCCAAATCATGACATTGTCCGTTTTCAAGAATGTACATAAATGTGGTAAGATATTTCCAACAGCCAAGAGCACACCTATTGAATAAAATATTCTTCAAAAATTCCATTAAAAATATATTTGCTATCAAAATGTATTTTCCAATTAAACAATTTAACAGTTCTACCCACCTGCAAAACCTAGGAACCATGACAATTACCAGCATGGCAAGATATGCATAAAGGTACAATAAGTGGCATTCACATGTCAGTATCAATGAATAGCTCACTAATTGCATTGAAGGCTCATTCCACAGGAGGGAAATAATGCTTGCTACTGGAAACCAAGCCAGCTTCCTGGTGCTCGTAAGGTCATGTAACTTAGAAAAGAATCTTCTACTGCCACTTTGCTAGAGAGGCATAATTCCTTACTATATTGTAAACCATTTCCTTATAATCACAGATAAGTGTACCTACCATCCCTCATCAAAAAAGCCTTTCCTTACAGCATGTAGAGAACACCAAAGAAATTAAAAAAAAACTGGACATAATGCAAAGATCAACAAATTGTGGGGAGACTAGCCCCACTATATGTATCTTCATTACAGTTCCTGAATCTATGGTTCAGGGAACATCACAAAGGAGTTGGCAAAAGATTGTAAGAGCCAGAATACCAAGAAATCTGTGAAACAGTCCATCCTAGAAATGGCCTCATAAACAAGACTGGGCCAATGATAATATCAGTGGACATGCTATTGTGGAAGGGAGGATATTTCATGGATTCCTACCTCTAGACAAAGAAATACAGGAAATCAATGATTGTTCAAAGAAGGATTAGCCTGCTTTTTGGTTGTCCAATGCAGAGTGGTCAGCCCTAAAACCACATGTACACAAACAACAAAAATGATTCATATATGTATATATGTGTGTGTGTATATACACACATATATATATATATGCTCATGTATATGTACAAATAAAAATAATAAAAGAAGCTATCAGTTTGCGAGTGAGGATAAATTGGGCAGGTTTTGAAGGAAGGAATTTGGGAGGGTCTAGAGGAAGGAAAGGAAGGAGAAGGAAATGATGTAATTTTACTTCGTTAAAAACATTTTTAAACAAAGGACATTTTTGTTGTAATATTGGCACTGGGAGGACATATAGTATTGATGTGTATTTTTGAATTGTAATCTAACCCTTGTTTTTTTTTTTAAAATATTTCCTGAAGAATCTAGGATTCAAACCTTCATGACCATTTTTGGGATGTTTCTTTAACATCAATATCAACTGCAGCAACAGCTAAAACTGCCCTGTTATTTGCTGTATAGTAAGTTATAAATCTATTCCTTTCCTTTAAAGCAAATAAATTTTGGAGTCTACCTGTCAGACTTTAATTCCAAATTGGCCACTAACTGATGGCATATTAGTAGACAAGTATTTACTCTATCTTAGTCTCACTTTCCTCATTTATTAAAAAATAGGAATGATAGTAATGCTTGATCTAAAAGTTGTTGCATTTCTGTACCTCTCACAAAATACAGTTATTTATGCAGCATAAACTTGCTTAGTAAATGGCTAATCAAAATGAAAACAATAAAAAAGTTATGACTTAATGTACTGTCTTAATCCTGGTATAACTCAACCAATGTCATTAAATATTTTTAGTTTTAGCTCAGTCTTAACTGATTTCCTTGTTCAGTAAAATATTCTGCGTAGTTTGCAATTTCTCTCTTTATATAAAAAAAGAATCAACTGAACCATCAGCAGTTATTTTTATTGCATACTTACTAGGTGTCCAGCATATAATTTTGCACTATGTGGAATACAGAAGAAATACATGCTGCAGTCCCTGCACTTAATGAACTCAGCATCTCATTAGAGAGGCAGGATAAAAATCATATATGCATGAAAAGCTAGAGTAATACAAAAATATCAGCAGAAATATCTGCTTGAGAGAAGAATAGGATGTACTGCTTTGGGGTACTTTCCATTGTATACTATTTGTCATTAATGATTACTATTTCAGTATGGTTTGATTCTATGTAATAAAAAATTATGTAAAACTACAAATCAATGTTAAAATGAGATGAAAATATCATTGAAATTTAATTCCATGTTTTTGAAGCCAACAGAGTAAGATACATTCACTCATTATTTAGAAAGCAAACATTTCTGGAACACTGTTCTGATAACATGATTGGAGCTGAGATTTGAGCGGAAATGAGAATATCAAAAGAAAATCTGCCTTATTTCTATATTTTTTATGGAAGAGGAAGACATGCAAACAATATCATCTGGTAGTGGCTTTAATTGGGGTGTGCATGGAAACATACATGAACAGAGCTGAAACTTGTGAGTCTGACTCATTAAATCACTTAGGATTCTGTGCTGAGCTCCACTGCATAAAAAGCCTTTCTTTGGGAAGAAGTTGGAGAAAGGCAGTGCATGGTGCTATGGTGTAACTTAGGATGTCTGCATAAGGAAATCCAACACATTTATCCATTTTTGTCCTGCCTGCAGTATTATTTGCCCTGAAATCTTAGTACTCCAATTTCTACTGTGCCCAGAATGTTTTGAGTCAGTAACCTCCCTCTCTCTTTCTTGTTGACTAGCTTACCTGATTACCAGGCAATTTCATTTCAATCCTATTACTTGCTTTACAACTGTCAGCTTAATTACCTAAGGGTAGAGGTGAAGAAGAAATACATAGATACTACAAATATGGGTACAAAAAATTGTGTGTCATGTCTTGAATAATTCTCTTGACAGCTACCATCTTTGCAGATCTGTATTCTAACAGAATATTTGTATGATAAAAATATTAAAGTCTTACCTAAGGACTTATTTTCATCAATATCTAATAGAACAGACTTCTGTTACCCCATGTTAATAAAACCAAATGAACCACTTCTTTATATGTTTTCAATAATTATATGTATCTAGACATGAAAATGTCTGTTTCATCATAGCTTTCTTCTCCAACTAATACACAGGTACCATTTGACCTTTATGGTAACAATAGGAATAAAGATGAATTTTCTGGGATAAATGTCTGTGAAGAAATGATGTTCTGAAATTTTTTTAATTTGGTTGGTTGTTTTTGAGACAGAGTTTAATGTATCTCAGACTGGCTTTGAACTCACCATGTAGATTAGTGTGGCTTTGAAATTCTCATCTTTTTTTTTTCTTTTTCCGGAGCTGAGGACCGAACCCAGGGCCTTGCACTTGCTAGGCAAATGCTCTGCCACTGAGCTAAATCCCCAACCCCAAAATTTTCATCTTTTTACCTCTACCTCCAGTAGGCTGGAATTACATGGGTATGCTACATACCCATTTTTTTATGTTCTTAGATTTTAGCAATTTAATCACAGTCCCCATATTAAAGCACACATTAGACATAATTGCCAGATTATTACATTTTGACGCCTTAGCAGATGTATACAAGATAATTTGATTACATCCAGTTTCACCATTGTACATAATCCTCCTAGCTATTATTTCATGAAAAATTACCTCAGAGGTTGAGAGTGAAAACTTGAAAGCAACTGACTCAACTTAGTCATTAGCTAAAGAAATTTTGTTGTTGGGGCTGAAGAGGTAGTTCAGTGGATGAAAGCACTGGTTACTCTTGCAGAGGCCATGGGTTTGATTTTCACACAAACATGGCAACCCACAATGTCTTTAACTCCAGTTCCAGAGGTTCCACACTCCTTTCTGGCCTCCATGGACACTGAACACATGCACTGAACAAACATGCAGGCAGGCAAAACATTTCCAAATATAAAGTAAAGAAATCTTTTTTTTAAAAAAAAGTAAATCTGTTTTTTTTCCCTGTGTCTTCTGCAGTTTTTTTCTACTGGAGGGAAAACAACATGTGACTATTTAGCTTGGTGAATCACAATAGAATGTATTCAAACTAGGTTTAAGTGTACAATGGCAGAGCATGGCATGGACCAGGCTATGATCTTTGTTTTCATAAGTTACAGAATTATTGTGATACTGCAACTTTTGTGCCCATATATATACTACTTTAAATCTTCCTATTGTTGTTCACTACAAAATAGGTAGGATAAAAGTTCTAAATGTAAATTCCAAAGTTGAAAGCAAAATCACTAATGTTAATGTATAAGGTTCATGATGCCCACATCCAAGGATGGCAAATTATAATCTTCAAAAGTTACAAAACAGTAAGTTTTAAATTTTTAAATTACATTTATTTATTTATTTATTTATTTATTTATTTATTTATTTATTTATTTATTTATTTATTTGGAGAAAGAACTATATAAGCAAGACCATACATATAATAGTCTGAAATGTTAGCAGTGCTGATACAAGAGGAAACAGGTTCTTGAGAATGATGGGTACTTTCTCCTCTCAGATAGGCTTTATTCAGGTGCCAGGGTGCCAGGCATATATGGTCACCAAAGTCTCCACTGAAGTCAGCAGCTCCTGGTCCTTTGCCTTGTGAATTCAAAGAATGAATTTCATGGATTAGTGAAGAGTGATTTTAATGAGCAGTTTAAATTGAGAGAAAGTTTGCAGGAGTGTAGCATGAATCTTAAAAGTTCTTATTAATAAAATCAAACCTCAGCCAGGTATTGGGGTGAACACTGGAAGGTCAGAGAGACAGAATAAGCCACAGCTAACCTCACCTCTCCGGATCCTCAGCTGGTCTTGTTTCCTCAGACTGGAGGCCTCTGTGTCCTCATATCCGAATGGCTCTCAGCTGAACTGTGCTTCTTGAAAGCCTGAATGCTTAACCAGGCCAAATGCTTCTCCAGGCCAAATGCCTCGAGTTTCTGGTCCTCACGTCTTATATACCTTTCTGCTTTCTACCACCACTCCCTGGGATTGAAGGCTTGCTTTCTGGGATTAAAGGCGTGAGTCACCATGCTTGGGTGTATCCTTGAACACATGGATTTCTGCCTCTGGAATGCTAGGATTAAAGGCGTGTGCTACCACTGCCTAACCTCTGTTTAATATTGTGGCTGTTCCGTCTCTGACCCCAGATAAGTTTATTAAGGTACACAATATTTTGGGGAATACAATACCACCACACAGGAGGATGTATTGGAAAGACACACATAGAATTCCTATATATCAGGAAGGTTCTCCAAACGGGCCTTTGTCTAGTAGTTAATAAGGCTTTTTATTTCATTTTATTTTTTACTAAGGAAACAAATTTATCTTTGAAATGACTGGGCAGAGATAATGGGAGTTAGGCTAGACAGTCCAGCTAGCCCAACCATAGATCTCCCCAAGATGTCCATATGCCTCTTCACTTAGTGACTGGACTAGGGTTCCACAGCATATCTTCAAGGGCCAGAGAAGTGTCTGATCACACATAATTTTGAGACAGTTGTGTTCATCAGGTTGTTGTACAAAAGAAGGAGAAACAAAAACAAAACAAAACAAAAACCAACAAAAAATCCTCATGAGTAACTGTCTCTAGCAGAAACATTTTTGGTATTTTGGGTTTCTAGTTAGAATGGAATTCCCAGTAGAACCAAGGGCATTCCTGGCTTCTTTTCAGGATGAAACTATCTGCTTTCAAGGTCCCTGCCTTAGGTTTTTGATGATTTTATTTCTCCTATATTTATCAGGAACTTTTGTCCCCTCCTCTCTAACTCTATACAGTATCAACAGTCCTGTGGTAGTTTTTTTGGGGGGGTCATCTAATGAATTAAACAGGCACATATAATACCCTTCCCTGACTCAATCAACAAAATGGAACATTGTATGCTTATCAGTGGTAATATTATGATTAAACTATTGCCAAAGTTACTACTAGACAGATGCTGAACCTTGCCAGCTCCAATAAACCAGGTTTGACCACCCACCTTTAATAAGCAAACTGAACAAACCAGTAGTGTCAAAAGCAGAAAAAAGGATATACCTTCAAATTTGTGACATTTGGAAGACAGACAAGATCTCTAGTAACCACCAAGTACATCTTTAGGTTTAGACTCGAGGTTTAGGTTTATGAGGAATGCAAAAGACAGTCATAATTAATCAGTCTTCATCAAGATATGGCCATGCCCATGAGTGAACCTTCATTATCTGGGCTTCAGTCTCATCCTAAAAGGGAGTCATTAGAATTGTGTGAAATCTCTTTTTAGGATACAAGTTCCTCATATGGCTGGCACTAAACTGCATTATTTTGTTTCTCTCAGTATAAAACAACTGAGAAAATTCCAATTCCTTAGGGTCCATTGTTTCAATAATAGTCAAAGGTAGGGTAAGAGGTGCCTATTACTATTATGCCACATTTCTTTCAGGTCACTTACAAGATTATAGAGAGCAATCACAAAAAAATACAATGCAAGAAACTGAAAATAAGATGGATTGTATTTAAAATGCTTTCTTGGTACACTTTTTACAAAAACTTGAAAGATAGTATAAATATTACATAATTGCAGAAAGATATGGTTGCATATGTCCAGTCATAAAACTGACTTTTCAAGAGGATGTAGTTTTTTTGAGAGTTACACATAAGATGCTTTACTCTGCTTTCTTTGAATATACATGTTTCTTAATGCATGTTCAAAAAAGCCATTTGCTTTAAGATATATTAATAAAACCCTTAAGCCACATCTGCATTTTATATACTCAGTTTTAGTAGTAGGTAGAAAAAAAAGTCTTTTAAAAAGAGAGCTGTTTATTTTTGACAACTTTGTTCTTATTGGAAGTTAAAATAAAGCACATTCATGCCAAAAAATTAAAAATAAAAATAAAATTCCAAAATAAACTATTCAGTGTAGGCAGTTGAAAGTTAGGGAAGGATGAGAATATTAGTAAATTGTTGTTACTGCAGGGATCATTACAGAACAATGAGTCTTAGTCTATGCCATTTATATCCTTTTAGAGGCTGTGGTATACATTAATGAACTTAGTCCTTGATGAATACATGACTTTGGGGGTGAGGACAGCATAGAAAGAGAGATAGATTGAAGAGAAAAATAAATGAATGATATATTTTATGTATTTATATTTAAATAATTGCTTGTTCTCTTGGAGGACTTTTCTCTAGACTTAAGAGAGACATGGCCATTAGCTCACACAGGTATATAATTTCCAAATCTCTGTGTTTCTTTAATTGATGCCTCCATATATGAACAAATATTTCTTGATCTTTCTTATTAAGATGCTTGAAGGTTAAAGTTTTATCTCTCTTATTCACTGTGGATTTCCAGGTTATTATAATAGGGATCAAATGAAAAGAAACATGAAAACTAATGAGGAAATGTCGTGGATTTATCATAATTCCTTAATTATTACATACTAATTTTTCTGAATTTGGTGTTTATGGTAGTTTGAATGAAAATTGCCCATATAGGCTCATAACTAGTGACATTATTTCAAAGGATTAAGACATGTGCCCTTGTTAGAGTAGGTGTGACCTTATTGGAGGAAGTGTGTCAAGGGGCCTGGGCTTTGAGGTTTCAGAAGTTTAAGCCACACCCAGTGGATCACTCTCTCTTCCTGCTGCCTGATGATTCAGATGTAGAACTCTTTCTCTAGCACCACATCTGCCTGTATGCCACCATGATTCCTGCCATGATGATAATCGACTAAACCTCTGAACCTGTAAGCTAGTCCAAATTAAATATTTTCCCTTATAAAAATTGTTGTGGTCATGGTGACTCTTCACAGCAATAGAAAACCCTAACTAAATCAGGATAACTATAACTAAATCAGGATCATTATAACCATTTCCAGCAAGTTAGATGTATTAGACAGGTTTCTCTAGAGTAACAGAATTGATAGAATGAATATGTGTATGTGTGTGTGTATGCATATGTGTGTGTATGGGGGGG
>CABHPR010095296.1:23113-50324 GCA_902168415.1 Peromyscus melanophrys
CACACACACACACACACACACACGGGGGGGGGGGGGGGGGGGGGCATCAATACAAGGTGGAGAGATCTACAGGACACCAGGAGACATGTAAAAAAATAAAATAAAATGAAGACCTGTGTTTCCTATGAAACTCAGTGAATCTACCTAAACCCTCCCAGAATCTTCCCAGTGAATTAATGCAAATACATG
Organism: Peromyscus melanophrys; assembly: GCA_902168415.1. Taxonomy (NCBI): domain Eukaryota; kingdom Metazoa; phylum Chordata; class Mammalia; order Rodentia; family Cricetidae; genus Peromyscus; species Peromyscus melanophrys. The sequence goes on from CABHPR010095296.1 coordinate 23,303, forward strand.
TGCAGCCCAGAACAGTGATGGCCAAGCTCCAAGCAGGCATCAGAATAGGCCTAAAAGGCTGCTTAAAGTGTTTGATTCGGTGGGGATGGGGTTAGGGCTGTGGGGTGAGTTAAGAAGGTGGAATATCTAACACATTTCATACTACAGGGTCAGTCACCCCAACTGCGCCCAAAACTACCAGGTTACAGCAATGTTGTAAAACTCTGAGGCTAGAAAAGTAGCTCGGAGGGTAGAGTATGTTCAGCATGCACACGGCTTAGGCTCTATCCTTGAGCAACAAGCACATACCCCAAAAACAAAAGGCTAAGAAAATCAGACCTATGATTTCAACATTATTAACTAGATCAAGTCCTCAAAACTCTGTTTTTTCTTTTTCTCCTTCTGAAAGCATGGGGTTTTCCTCTAACTCTAACTTGCTGGAGTTTATGAGTTAATAAAATGCACGTCCAAACTGGGTGCGTATGAGATTACCAAAGGTAAGATAAAAATTCCCCCATCCTGTGGGACAGGTTATATTAATAGCCAAGACGTGCGTGTATACATACAAACACACACACACACACACACACACACACACACACACGCACACACACACGCATACACGCACGCACACACATGCACACACACATGTGCACACACAGAGGCAGCAAGTCAAGTCTTCTGTTGTGAGAATCTTTGAAACTGTACAGAGCCCAGGAAGGGGGTGGGCTGTTCTAGAATTGCATCCTTGCACAAAACTGTTTAAAAACAAAAGCCTACTCATAGCATGACTTGAAGTTCCCTTTGGCACCAAGCATCTTCATAATTTGATCATAATGCCCAATGGGTTTGCCCATAAAAGGGACGGGGGCAGGGAGGGGGCTGCTAAGATGCACTGACTGCCCAGAACACACTAAGCACGGACAGATGTTTTTACATCCTGTTGCTCAAGCCTCCACAACTGTACTGGATGAACGCAACCATCCCTGTGATACAGATGAGGAAACTATGGCTTACAGAGCAAGAGGGGACTCACACTGGTGAGGAAATTGGCAGCAGAGTCAATATTTGACTAAGGTTTATACAACTTCCACAACTCTCCGTCTTCACGGTGACACTACTGACATCTTATTTCCAGGTCCTCTGGCTCTTTCGATGCCACAGATGCAATCTTTTTCTCAAGGTTAAAAGGCTGGAGAAGTTTTGACCTTCATAATTTTTTAGACAACCAACTTTCGCCAAAAAGATCCCTTTTCAAAAGCTGGAACCATAGGAGTCACCGAAGATTTCTCTTCAAACACTTAATATGCACTATCAGAAGTGTGCCCTTTTAAATAACGCGGATGTTTCCATATCTATTTATTTCAATGAGCTACAAAAATTTTAGACCCATTGCGGGGAGGGGAGGTTCGTGATGCACTCTTTCCCTCGCCAGACCCTCTGTCCTCTAAGCATTAATTTTGTTCAGCCTCTCTACTGACCTGCAACAGGTCAGAACAGTGCGGTAGGTCCACCTTGGCAACAGAGATGGTCAAAGTATTTTCATGGTGTAACAGAGGCTCACTAAGCAAATGCAAGGAACTAAAGAGGCCGTCAGTGTGAAGCAGCTGGACCAAACACTTGGCTCAGGTCCATCTAACTTCTTCATGCCTGATACACACTGGCTTTAGAGGAAGAAGAAAAGAAAAAATACAACTTCTAGAAAAAATACAACTTCTCTATAGCATGGACCCCACAGAAAGTAATTCATACAAGGAGAATTACTGCTCCTATCTTGGAGAAACAGCTATTAGCAGTGCACTCAATGAAATTAGTAATATGAATAAACTAGTAAGTGACCAATATTCAAATTTCTACTAATGTTTATTGAGTACTTATTATATACAATGCTGGTACTATTCTAAGAATAAAAGATATGAAAAGAACAAAACTAAAGGAAACCCAAAGATCTCAATCCAGTGAAAACTTAAATAACATTAATTCAGATGGTAAACAGCTATTTAAATAGGAATAAAGCAGGGCTCATAATGATTGGGGAGAGGAGAAAGGATGCTTTATAGATCAAACGAGGTCTCTCTGAAGAAGAGAGTCTGTAGCCAGCACTGAAGTGGACACCTGACATTTACAGTCAGTGATCTATATGACGACTGACAGGCTGAGAAAGAATCCGTGGTCTACAAACTAGAACTCAAGACAGTTGAATGACTTGCACAAGTTTATGAATGACTTTACAAACCACTGTTCCTCATTCTCTGTGAAAAAGTCTGGACACTGTCCTTATTCTCCAATGCAAGGTCTGTGTATTCTAAAAGATACCCAAAATGATTCATCAAGGTCAAAAAAAAAAAAAAGATTATCTAACTGTATAGTTTAAACTCAGTTCCTTAATCTCCTAATTTGTGGGTGAGCTTTATATGTGTGCAAATACATATGTCTTTTAGACAGCAAGTACGAAAATGTATTATTGACAGGGACGCATCATAAAAACGCCTGTTCCAAAGAGCAGAAGAGAGTGCTAAATAAGCACAGCATGCATTATATGAACATCACCAGGTAAAAAATATTCCCGGATACAAAAATGAAATAAAATAGATCACAGGTATGAGTCTAAGGTGTAATTCGCTTGGGGAAAGGAGACACCACTGCCTTCCTGAACCAATGAATAGTCCTCCATAGCTAAGACCCTCGACACACACTGATGATTACACCGTCAGCTCCCTTCACAGAAAACTGTTTACTTCATACTAAAGGGAATACACCAATTCATTCGAAATTGGTCACCAGACAGCAGCTGTCAAGCGGTAATAACTTTTGGTCAGTCCCTACCCAGACTATTTATACACACATAAACATAAGTTTCATAAATTGCTCAAATGCATATTTACTCAAAACACCATTATGAGTCTATCAGACTGTTACAAGCAATCGGCTAAATAATATGCATTTTTTTAAAAAGGGCTGGCAGCTTAATACATATTTTTACTGCTCACATAACTCAAAAACAGCCTCAGTGTAAAACGTTTAATTTGACACATAAATAGTCCATTATATGGCCTAATCCTCTTTTGTGTTTCTGAAAAGAAAAGAAAGTGCCTGGGTATTTCAATTTGATAGGAGAGGCACAGAAAATAGAAAGGGAAAAAAATTATTCACACACGGCTGTTGATCTTGCTTTAGTGCTAGGCTGAAGGGATATTTAAAAAGAAGGTAAGCTGAACAATGGCGTTCAGGCTGATCATTTAAGGGAAGAGCTCAAATTAGCCATAGGCTTCTTTCATATTGACCCTGCTCCAAATGTTTAATATTATTCACCTGTAAGCTCCCCCACTAAACTAGTGTTCCTCAAAGGAGAGTCCTAGAATCACATATTTAATTCCACAAAGGTTTGTTTTCTTTAGTACGATGATTACATACTACTAGTCTAATAAACAAGCTAGGAAATCCCAAAAAAAAAAAATGTGTTATGGTAAATTAAAATAAGCAAGTCAGCAGAGAACATAAGTACGTGGAATTTGTCTATCGAGAACCTGAAAGACTCGGCAAAGCTGCGCCCACTCATCCCCTGCTGTGCACCCACACGGGAACAGTCAGAACTCTGAATTCTCACAATCCTCCAGATGGACGATTTATTACGACTATAACCCCAGGGTAGTCTTAAATCAGTCACTGTTTTGCAATGTTGCTGTTCCCACTTTTGAAATATAAGTTGCCTGCTTTAAAAACACCCTAAAATTTTGACTTGTTGAAGATTATCTGAGTATTATCACAACATCTAGAGGTACAGACTCCTGTAATTTCCCAATGACTGTACATAGATGTGGCACAGCAGGAATACTCATCTAAATCCTACCGCTATGGCTGGCAGACACACACACACACACACACCAAACCTTACCCCGACGTCATTACCCACATAGTAAACCCTCACCTAATGGCATTAAAAAGCTCTAAATAGCGTGCATTCACTATCAAAAAAACACCCTACTCACGTTTTCCAGGCTTCTGGGACCCTCTTTTGTAAACCATTTGTATATAGCTCATACTAATATTGGCTTGGCTTAATGTTAGGTGGCCCAGTGAGTTAAGAAGTATCCAAATGGCTCAAGCAAAAAATATATATATATATATATATTGAGGCCAGTGGTTCAATATTGCACTCAATATTGCCTCAATATTGCACTGAGGCAAGCTATGATAGTATCTACAAAAACATACGCACATGACTAAAATACCCAGCCTGAGCCACATTTCTTCATTCTTTAATTACATGAACGTATGTGTGTCCATGTGTGTCACTGTTCATGTATGGAGGTCAGAGAACAACTTGCAGGAGTCTGCTCTCTCCTTCCACTGTGTCAGCTCCAGGGACTGAATTCAGCCTCTCCCAGCTTGCCAACAGGTACCTTTATCCACTGAGCTATTTTGCTGGCCTATTTTTTCTTAATTACTAAAACTGTAACAATTCCAAACTATTTGTGTCAAAAAAAATTTTGCAGTTTTACTTTGTACAGTTAACATTTTGAAAACCACAGGATGTTTTTAAATTTCTCACATATGAGGGTCAATACCAAATGAGCTTCTAAAAATCATTTGTAAGTCCTCCAAAATTTGCAATTCTTGCCTCATTTTTTTTCCATAATTTTTTTTATTGATTCTTTGTGAATTTCACATCATGCACCCCAATCCCACTCATTTCCCGGCCCTTCCATGTTCACCCTCCACCCTTGTAACTTTCTTCCCAAAAGAAAACAGAAAATAAAAAAAATCAGTAAAAGAATTCTCACCATGGAAGCTGCATGGATCAAGGTATGTCACACAATACACCCTTTTGTCCAATCAGCTTTACTTGCAAATGTTCAATGCAACAAGTCATTGGTCTGCTTCAACGCGTGGCTTCTGCTACACTATCAATACTGGATCTTCATAGAGATGCCTCTCGGGTATCCTACTCTGTTGCCCTGAGTCATGGAGATCCTGCAGCTTTGGTTCTGCAGGCCTGGCCCCTTCATGTGCCTGGGGTAGGAGTTGGGGTGGGCCAGCTCAAAGCCCTAGATCTGGGCCTGGGGTGGTAGCTGAGTTGGTCAGCTCACCAGCTCTCCTGTGCTCACCCCATCGGGACCAGTTCTCCTACACTGCCCTGGTGAGGGGCAAGGCCATCCAAGTATGAGCATGGAAGACAGTGGTACTGAGTGTGATTTGAACTGTGGGTGCCTGGCTCAAGAAGTCTTAGAGAAGAATGTTAGTATGTAGCCTAGAAACTGGTTTTAGGATATTTTGGTATAGAAATGTGGTTGCCTTTGGCCCTTCTCCTAAGAGGCTGCCTAAGGCTAAAGTGGAGAGTTCTGGATTAATTCTACTGGCAGAGGAAATCTCAAAACAGTCTATTAAAGACTATGTCCTGTGGTTATTAGTGGTAACCCTTAACGAAAATTTACAATGAAAAGGAACAAGCTGAGCAGGGTAAATTACAAAAGGTAAAATTTGAGCAGAAAAGGAGCACCAGGAAGTGGAATGGAGCTAAATCCTGTACTCAAGGAGATAAACAGATTAATAACTGGAATAAAGGGAGTGGTGACCTCAGGGCAAGATCCCACCCAGCTAAATTTCCAACTTGTGAAAAGGAATTAAAGCTAAGCTTAGAGTGTGTGGGGGGGGGGGGGGGCGGGGCGGGGCGGGGGGGGGGGGGGGGGGGCGGGGCATGCCTTTAATCCCAACACTCTGGAGACAGAGGCAAGGGGATCTCTGAGTTTGAGGCCAACATGGTCTACAGAGCAAGTTCTAGAACAGCCAAGCTTAGGCAGTGAAGGTAATCATCGAAAACAGAAAGCTGGTGAAGATGTAATTGAATGAGGGGGCCATGTTCCAGCCCCAGCAAGCAGCAGAACTTGGCAGCTTTGGCCACATGGTTTTGGCTTTAGAGTCAAGGACAGAAGAAAGGGGTTATGGAATATTCCTCCGCAACTAAGGAAAGCTGCTGAGGCCAGGCATGTGTTAGGGGTGTCCCTGAATGGAGGCCCAGAGAGGCCATTGTATGAAGCTGTGAAGGAGAAGCCTGGATTGCCTTGGAGACCCCAAGATGTTAGAGATGCCAGTGGGATACCTGCTGAGGAAAGCTGCTAACAGGGAATGGAATCAGCCCAAAAGGAAGAAATGTGTTGCAGTCAACAAAGCTGAAAGTAACTGGAGATCTGAAGAGTGTTTTAACATCAGACATGAAAATGTGGAATTTAGAATTTGCCCAGCTGGTTTTTGGTCTTGCTTTGATCCAGTATTTCCTCACTATGCTCCCTTCCCTATGTTTTAAAATAGTAATGTGTATCCTGTGCCATCATATGTTGGAAGTATATGATCAGTTTTTTATTTTGATTTTATAGGGGAGTACAGTTACAAGACTGCATTAATCTCAGAAGAGACTTTGGACTTTAAAACATGTTTAGACTGTGACAGACTATGGGGACTTTGAAGTTGGTCTAAATGCATTTTGCATTACAATATAGTTACAAGTTTATGGGGCTAAGGAGTGGAATGTGGTAGTTTGAATGTAATTGGCCCCCACAAGGTCATAGGGAGTGGCACTATTAGGAGATGTGGCTTTGTTGGAATAGGTCTGGTCCTGTTGGAGGAAGGGTGTCACTGTGGAGGCGGACTTTGAAGTCTCATATATGCTCAAGCCACGCCCAGTGTCTTAGACCACTTCCTGTTGCGCTCACAAGATGTAGAACTCTCAGCTACTGCTCCAGCACCATGTCTGTCTGCATGCCACCATGTCCCACCATGATGATAATGGACTGAACCTCTGAACTTAACTGTAAGCTGCCCAATTAAATATTGGGCAGTGGTGGAGAGGGTGCCTGGACTGGTCTACTCTGATGACCAGTCACTAACTGTCATCACAGAGCCTTCATCCAGTGACTGATGGAAGCAGATGCAGAGATCCATGCCTGGGAGCCATGCTGAGCTCTGGGAATCCAATCAATGAGAGAGGAGGGATTCTGTGGGCAGGGGACGTCAAGATCATGATGGGAAAAAGTGCAGAGATGACCAGCCACACTAGTGGAAGCCCATGAACCACATGTGGACTAATAGCTATGGAGTCCCCATAGGGCTAGACTAGGCCCTCTGGATACAGGAGACAGTTGTGTAGCTCTAACCGTTTTGGGGGCCCCCAAGCAGGGGGATTGGGATCCTTTTCTGGTGCATGTGCGGGCTTTTTGGAGCCTAGTGCCTTGGGTATGACACCTTGCACAGCCTTGGTGCAGAGGGAGGGGCTTGGACCTGCCTCAGCTGAGTGTGCTAGGCTCTGGTGACTCCCCATGCGAGACTTTGATTTGGAAAATGTGGGGATGGGGGGAAAAACTAGGGGGTGGGAAGAGGGAAGAGGGGGGGATCTGTGGTTGGTATGTAAAGTGAATAGAAAATTTCTCAATTAAAAAAAATTTTTTTTTTAAAAGTCTCTTCACAGCAACAGAAACCCTACAAGAGCCTCTTAGCTCCTGTGTTCATATCCCTTCACACTGTCTCTCAGGATGGTTTAATTCTTTGTAACACGATCAGAAAAGTGTTTCTGCCTTGTTACAACCCACATCCAGCACTGTTCTTATCCCTTGGCTCTATACAGGAAATCTAGTACAGCTTCTCCTAAAGGCAGCCTGTTAAAAATGCAAAAATGGTACTTATTACAAGCACTTGGGAAGCAGGCAAAACTCTGAGTTTAAGACCAGGCTGGTCTACACAGAGAGTTCCAGGCTAGCTAAAGCTACACAGTGAGGGCCCCCTGTAAAGAAAACCCAAACGTGGAGGGCAGAGCCTTGCCTTGGTCTCGTTGGACTACACCAGCCTTTATGTTTACACGCCCATCCTAGTCACCTCTTCTGAGCACCACTGTTCAACCTGGGTCTGAACTCCAACGTCAGAGTAAAGATATGGAGAATTTCTCCCCTCGGGAATCCATTGTCCCTATCGCTGGCCCAACTGGGGTAGGAGTATACATTTATACCTGAGGATCTGTGCTCACACCCTCATGATTGCACACCAACTGCTCTCATTCACTGAGGCATCTCCCCAGCTCCTACAACAGCACTTTCCATGAATGCTAAGAGTCTATTCGGTTTTGGTTTTTGTTTTGTTTTGTTTTCAATTAATCTCCTACTGAAAAATCCTGTGTTCTCCGAAACATTGATGTTATCTTGAAAGACTGTTTCCCTACTAAATTCAATCCTAACAAATTTCTACAAGGTAACAACTTGCTTATCTGGACAAATAGCCTGTTCGTCCAGGATGACAAGATGGCTAACAAGAAGTAAGGGAAAGTAAGATTCATCTGGACTTACCTAGAGAGATCTCAAATGGGAGAAACAGACAAGTATGAGCCACTTCCAATTTCTGCTATATTCAAAACTTACCTGGCTCCCATCCAATGAAGATAACCAGAAAAAAAGAACTTCTTAAAAGTGACCTTAGGGCTGTGGATGTAGCTTAGTTCAAGTATTTGTGTAGCGAGAATAAACCCTAAGCTCAAATTGCAGACCTATGAAATAATTAAAGGACCAAGAAAAGAAGAGAAAGAATAGGGCTGAGCCTTGAAGCACGAGAGAACTTATGATGGAATGGGGAAGACGTGGCTGTTTCCCGTCCCAGAATCTGAGGAAAAGTGCACAAGTGAAAGGTGTCAATCACTACCACTTGAGTAGGAGGGCCACATGGAGCTAGCTGCCTTAGGAATATGGCTAGAAGGAGGTTGGGGTCAAGGCAAAGATGGCCAAAAGAGCCAACTTTCATCCTAGAAGCAAGGAAGTCACTCAAGTTTCGAAGCAGGAGAAAAAATGTGGTAAAAGCTGTATTTTAGAGACAACACAAGCCTTTGCACATACCTGGCATTTAATCAATGATGCAGACAGAATGTATAGATCCAAACTGCCAGGAAACTATGACCTGAAACTTACACATACACATACACATACACACACACACACACACACACACACACACACACACACACACACACAAAACTCCCCTAGTGAATCGACCTCAGCCCCAACTCCTTTTAATTTAATTAAGTACAAAAAACCGTAAAGAGAGCAAAGAATGAAGAGACAGTGTTGCTTTGTCGGAGCTTTCGGCCAGGACTCATTTACTCTCTTAAATCAAAACACATATTTTGTACTAGGTTATAAATGATATAGAAGCATTAAATATTTACTCTCCCCATTTGCTATTATTTTTCGCTAGTTACTCAGCCGTAACAGTCATTAACATGCTGAAAGGGAACTTCATGTAAATTCATCACTGATCTGGGAATACGGCAGCTCTGATGTACTATACTGGCTGCAAGCTACACCCGGCTCAGAGGCGCCATTTCCCTACAGGCAGGGCCAAATGTCTAGTTCACTCACAATTTACAAATGATTATTTTTCTAATTAATCATTCATCAAAAAACATAAACGGCGATAGGGTGTGAAGACGCTGCTGGCGAGAAGACAGAAGGGCACATGGATCCATCAGTTTCTCCCTCCTAGCTCTGAACCAGGGCTATAGGCTCATCACAGAGCTTCCTCAGGCATCAGGGAGTTGCCATTTCAGAGAAAGGCTTGACCCTAATTCAGAGTACAAGTGTTCCTTAGGTGTTCTGGAGGGGCTTCTTAAAATAGCTTCCTAACCCACCCAACCGCCTGCATCCACCTGCACCTCACCCACTGTGCAAGACATACAGCTTTAAAAATATTTATCTTCAAAAAGGACCTCATCAGGCCATAAGTATCTACTGGGCTATTCCCAAACCTCAAGGTGCCTGGACCTTATAATTTAGAGGGCCCTTATATATTCCAGGCTCTTCATCTTACAATCGGAGAAAATGAGACTAGGGGGGTTTCCAGTTTGCACACCATCTCCATCGGGCAGAACATGAGGAGCTCTAGCACGGCAGCTCTCTTTTCTAGAACAGTTTTCCCTACTCTGCCTCTACACGGACCAAAAGAACCGCCAATGGCTGGCCAACTATAGTGTTCTGCCAACTGTGTGAATGCAGGCAGAGAAAGGTCCAGTCGCCCTTATTAAGACTACGTACATTTCTAATACGTAAATCAATTTCTAACGGGATATACTAGGAAGAATAAAAGTGCACAAGAATATCACCACGAACAGTGGCCAGTATTAGTAAGTCACGGTTGTAAAAGGATGGAGGTATCGTTATTTCAATATCACCGGTATTAACATTTCTGGCCTCCAAAAATAATCCAAAATAACCCTGATTCAATTAAACCCAGATTAAAGTGGGGAAAATGGTAAGGAAGTGATCTTAACAGATTCTAAACTTCACACCCACTGCCAAGATGTCAGGGCAGGAAGTGTTGGGCTCCAATCATGAGACTGAAGTTTTAGTCCCAGCATATAAAGCATGACCTCTGCTGTTCAGTGTCTCTGTTAGGACAGATGCCTCCTTTCCACTTAAAGAGAAGCACTTAAGAAACAGTATCTTTGGAAGTCTAAAGCTGTCCAAATGCTGACTAATACTGAGGTCACCTGCCTAATATTAATCCATTCACTAGTAGTCTAGCTCCCCCAACACCAAGGACAACCATCTGTTCATAAGGTGATAGATAACCTATGGGCCTGCTCCAGCAGTATGACCTCAAGCAAGTTCAGGTCACTAGAAGTGATGAAGGTGATCAGTCCAAGGACCTCTCGAAACTTTGAGCAGGTCACCTTAACCATCACTTCTGCTTTTCCTCCATGGATTCACTGTCAAAATGAAAAGGGCTATCTAAAAGACAGGCACACTTACGCACTATTGATGAAACTGTAAAATGTTACAGACAACAAGAAAACCAGTATGGAGACTCTTCAATAAGTTAAAGTCTGTAATACAGTAATCCTATTTCTAGCAACACATACAAAAGATTTAGTAATAGGGCCTCCAAGAGATTTAAACACTTATGGTCACCAGCATGATTCACAAAAGCCAAGAGAGAAGCAACCCAGACATCCATCACAGATAAAGAGGAACTGAATGCAGCACACATACACATACAACAGAGCCTTATTTAACTTAGAAAGAAGTATCAAAGCTTATGAATATTATACCAGTTGGAATGAAATGAGCCAGTTCCAAAAAGACTCCCCTTAGCTGACTTGCAGCGATAGAAAGTATACTGGCTGTGTTCAGGGGCTGGAAGGGAAAGGGTGAAGAACAGTCCATGGGTAGTTGAGGTTCCGAGGATTAAATGCTTCTTGCCCACAGCACTGTGAATGTAGTCAACATTAGTAAAATCTACACTTAAAGATTAAGATAGTAATAGTCACTACGTGATTTTTAAAACAATAAAAGTTTCATAATGAGATTGTATTCTGGTTTTACTTTTTAAAAAAAATCAAAAATCCTGACAAAAATACAGCTAAGGGGAGGAAGGGTTTCTTCAACTTACAGTAACTGTGTACACACAGCCCATCCCTGCAGGAAAGTCAAGGTAGGAATCTAAAGCAACTAGTCACATCCACGTTGAAGAGCGGAGAGAAATAGATGCAGGCTATAATACTCAGGTAGTTTCCTCTACAATTCCATGATCCAGGGCCCAAAACCAAGGAATGATGGCACCCACATTCAGGATGAATCTCCCGTATAAATTAAGGCAATCAAGACAATTCCCCCACAGATATGCCTACAGACAAGGCTGGTCTAGACTTTCCCTCCTTGACACCCTCTTCCTAGGTTGTGTCTGTTAACAAACTAACCATCACAGAATATACACCAAAAAAAATAATAAAGACGGGCCTAAGGAGCCCCACCTTAAGCCATTTTCCTGTCTGAGGTAAACTCATATAAGATGTTTGTAATTACAGTGACTGAAACACCTGGATTTTTTATAACTGAATAAAATATATCAAGAGCTTCGTCTAAAAATCGCCACGTGTGCAATGGTACTTAGGTATGCACAAACGAGCCAGCGAATGCTTTGACTCAGTGAACTACTTCTGAAAAACAACCGCTGTAGAATTTCCACTTAGCAAAAGGCAATGTGCTCACTTTATTATAATAGACCACAATTATATTTCTCCAATGTAACGGGAAAAGAAATCAATGTTCTTTCAAAACACATCTAACTGAATCAAAAACAAATATATGATGTTACCAGAAAGCAAATAAAGTTATGAAATGAAGAGAGTCAAGGTGACTTGGGCTGGAAAGAGGGTTCAGGTGGTAAGAATGCCTGCTGTATCTGTATCACCACTGTCCACTTCTCCTCAATCAAATACAAAGTTCGGGACATTAAAAATATATATATATACACCAAATATTTGTATAAAGCCACTAGAGAACTGCAAAACTATATTCACAGTCCTATCATTTCCCGATTTTTTTCCCAAATGTACACCGTTCTCAAATGTACTTTTTCATTCCTTAACACCAACTGTAGAGATCTTAATGCAGGGTGCCTCATGTGTATGATACAGACACTATTCATTTCCATTACATCAGCACATCCCAGTAATAAAACAGGCAAGACAGTGAACACCTACTGTATGTCTTAAATAAACTTAAATTCTCAGAGCTACCTGTGAGGTTGGACCTGAAATAACTATTTTATAGGAGAGGTAACTTAGGCACAGATCGTACAATACGCATCTGGACATAAATCCTGGCATCCCAGTTCCAAAACTCATGCTATCACCCACTCCCAAGGTTTTCTCCCTTGTAGCATCAGTGAGAGCAGTACACTAACACACAAGCAAATGTACTGTATCCAGGAAACAGCCTATGGAGAGAACCAAACAGAAACCATGAAAGTCAAACAGCCTGGCCTTGGATCAGTCACTCTCTCTCCGGCTTTGTTTTTCTGGTGGTGAAATAAATGTAATACTTCCACGGCTGGAAACACAATTGGCTAAAGAGCAAGAAGACCCGGCAAAACTGCACATATATACTTCAGCAAGGCGACAGCTCGGCCAAATACTATCTCCATCTTTCCACTTCTAATCTAGACACCAGCTTTCCTTTGCCAAATAAACTTTCCTGTCCCCACGAAAGTAATTGACTGCAGCAAAATGTGCAGCATTCCTGGCAAAAGCTGAACCGGAGGAGTCAGCATCTCCTCAAAGCTGTGTCTGTCTGAAATATAATACAGTGGGCAGGTTGTTTCTTTGAAATAGATGGATCTATGGTTTAGGGCGGCACAGAGCATAAATCTGTCTCCGTGAATGGCTTGCGCCATGTCTGTCTCGTTCTTTGTGCTATTGTGTGCTATCTGGCAATATATCTGTCACAACCCCACTTCCTCCCTTTCCACAGGGACAAAAGTTGAGAAGGATTGGAAATATAACCCCAGGCACAGCCTTACGAAGCCCACAATTGAACCTCTGAACACTCCAGGCCAACTTCAAGCAAAGCACCAGTTCAGCTTGTCCCTACACGAGGCAATTTGGTTAGGTAATAAGCCCATTTCAACATCATTTTTGTTTGACTCCCAACAAAAAAAATCCAATCAGAGAAACCACATTTACCATCAACTTGAGGCTGAGACACAAATGGAACACGAGTTATGATTCTGCACACTGTGGTCCCATCTATAACATCCAGAAGTCAACTGAAGAGGCTATCGATAGCTGAGGAACTACCCTAGGTTCCCTGTGAAAAGCTCTGGGCAGCCTCATCAGAGGCTGACGTTACAGGGCAAGCGAGCAAAGCATCCCCAGCTGTGTCTCCACTCTGGGCCCCCAGACCCATAGGCCTGGCTTCCTCCTAGAAGCAGCCACTTTAGCTGGGTGGCGGTGGTGCACACCTTTCATCCCAACACTCAAGAGGCAGAGCCAGTAGGATCCCTGTGAGTTCGAGGCCAGCCTGGTCTACAGAGTGAGTTTCATAACAGGCACCAAAACTACACAGAGAAACCCTGTCTCGAAAAACCAAAAAAAAAAAAAAAAGAAGAAGCAGCAGCAGCAGTCACTTTGAATGTGCCCTAAGTTCTTCACACTTCTACAGGTCAGCCTTTAGCCTGAGAAGCTAACAGAGTAACAAAACCATTATGCTTCAGCTCAAAGCACCCTAAAAAAAAAAATTATCAGTACCATCACCTGCCTCGTCCCAAGAGTTTGCTTTGGGATAACAACACTCTTAGGGTCTCAAAGAAGGCACTCCAGGAGAACAGGTCACTATAAGTAGATTTAAATTACTGACTGCTAAACTCAGCAGAGAATCTTTGCCCATTTGAAAAGATACATACATACATACATACATACATACATATAAAAAAAAAACCATCATTCAGGCTTAAAGCTATGCAACCAGCAAACCCTCTGCTTCCGCCCAAGTTTGCTTTTAGTACTTATAACACAGTCAAAGAATGGAATTTAATACAAGGAGAAAATTAACAACAGATGGTTTCATACAGTTAACCTAGAGGAGTAAACAGTGTGAGTAACGTCTCCTGAAGAATAAATCTCCTCAGAAAGGCTATATGAATATATGAAACACACCAGAGTAGAACTAGTGGCTTCTAAAACAAAATTAAAACCAGATTAGATCAGCATTAAACCATCACCACCTTTCTGGCCACAATGGGTCTCCATTTCTCCTTTCATCCACGTGGGTCTCTCGTTAAAGATAGGAATACATCTCCTTCCGTCACGCCTACCAACTTTCTCCCCAGAGCTTGAAGGAACAAAGTCACTGCCTGTGACGGGCAGCTTTAACGGTCAACTTGACACAACCTAGAATCAGGTGGGAACAGACAGTCCCCGTGAGGAATTATATATACATACACTGGGTTGACCTATGGCACGTCTTGGCGGGGAGGTCTCTGAAGTTAATTGATGTGGGAAGACCTCACCCACTGTGGACAGCAACATTCTCCTTGCAGGGGATTCTGAACCACAGAAAGGTAGGGAGCCGGGCGGTGGTGGCGCACGCCTTTAATCCCCGCACTCGAGAGGCAGAGCCAGGCGGATCTCTGTGAGTTCGAGGCCAGCCTGGGCTACAGAGTGAGATCCAGGAAAGGTGCAAAGCTACACAGAGAAACCCTGTGGGGGGGGGGGGGGGTAGGGAGACTGAGCTGAGCACAAGCACGCCAGTGAACAGACATGCTTTCATTTCTCTCTGCTCTGGACTGCAGACACAGTGTGACTGGCTGTCTGAAGTTCCTGCCTTGACTTCCTCACAGTGATGGCTCATAACCCAGAACTATGAGCTGAAAACGAACCCCTGTCTTCACCAGGCTGCGTTTTTGCCTTAGTATTTTTATCGCAGCAACAGAAATGAAATCAGAACACTAGTGTAGGCAAAGTGGAGGAAACGATGACTTTTCGTTGGAGGACTCTGGGTCTACAACAGGACACAAGCAATTTCCATGCACAATGAAAGACACTTGGCATAAACTTCGGTAACATCATGCGATATAACATAACTCTCCTCTGAAGAGTCAGGAAACCCTGGAAAACCTGAGCCTTTCCTCTCTCGTCAGAAACATCAATTATAACTTTTCGTCAAAACAGAGTGACAGAGACCCGTGGGAGAGTGCTAGATAGATCTTAACACTGGACCAAGAGCACCTCATGTCTCTAGAACTCCCTCTCCTTATTTACAATGAAGGCATGACACAGAAACGTCCTGTACGCTCTACTCTAACGGGCTCCCTCCGACCCCCAGAAGACCTATTGAATAGTTAGCTTCAGCCATCAACTTGACGCTAACCTAAAATCACCTGTGGAGTGGGAACCTCAACTAAAGAACGGCCCAGATTAGGATGGCCCGTGGCCATGTCTGTGAGGCACAATCTTATTTACTAATTGATGTAGAAGGATTCCAGCCCACTATGGGCAGTGCCATCCATAGTCGGGTGGGCGTAGGCTCTGTAAGATAGCCAGCTGAGCAAGCCAGAGGGAGCCAACCAGTAAACAGTGTTCTTTCATGGTTTCTGCTTTAGTTCTGCTTCAAGGTTCCTGCCTTGAGCTCCTGACTCAGTTTCTCTTGATGGTGCTCTGTAACCTACAGGATGAAATAAACCCTTTCTTCCCAAAGTAGTTTTTGGTCGTGGAGTTGTATCACAGCAACAGAAAGCCAACCAGGCCGCCGAGGAACGAAAACTTCCATCTGAGAAAGGATCAAAAATTGAGTAGATTTTCAATCCCTATTTGTGAACTGACCATCAGCTTTTAATTCTCAGGAAAAGCATTCATTATTTAGTACCCAAACTGTACAGGGTAGTTACTAAGATGGGTGGTGAGAAGTTGTTTCAAGAAATCACCTATACATTAAAACAAAATACTTCTAAGTGAGCAATCTACTATCATCTATAGTTTCTGAATAATTTCTCTAGAGAAAGTTTGAAGAAAGAGTGAAAGGCTAGGGGTGGTTATAAGTGGGTGCTGTACAGTGGGGGGGGGGGGGGGTGAGCGTTGCTATGCAGGCCAGTCTGGCCTTCACTTCACTTTTGGATTCTCCTGCCTCTACCTCCTAAGTACCAGGATCTCAGGCATGTGCCGTCACACCAGGCTCCACATGTAAAATGTTGCAAGAGCAAACCAGAACATGGCCTTGCTTCGGCATAAAGAATCACGCATAACTGCACAAAGGACTCAAGGCAGCCAGGCATGATCGGGAAGCTCAGGCAGGAGGACCGTGAGCTTAAGACCAGCCTGGGCCATACCGAGACTGTCTTCTCAAAAGCAAAAAAATAAAACAAAATAAAAAAGCAAGTGATTTCAAGGGAGGGACAAGAAAACTATTTGCTGAGGGATGCTAACTCCCAAGATCAAGACTTAGAATCTATAAAGGCAGTTACATTGATTTCTCAATGTCTCACTTCCATTCAGTATGCTTTTAGGTTGTATCACACATTAATATCGGTACAAATACCTCCAGAATTTCATGGCATCCTTCACAATAAGTACAGATAGTGCTGAGCACTGCAACCTAAGTTTAAGAATTGCTGGTTCAGCTTCTTAGCTATGCATACACTAGAATAGAGAGATGCTGGACCCCTTCCTTTCAGTCATCCTATCCACCAATAGACCTTCACCAGGAAAGAGGTAGTTTGCAAAACTGTAAGGTAATGGGTATAAATTTTTACTCCCCAATTTTCTTAATCTGTAGTCTTCCAAGATGATGCCAATCTTCTACAGTATGAATGTGTTCACAAACACATACATCATGTAGAGTTAAACCGATGCTCAGAGATGACCAAAATACAGGATTCTGACTGATGGCAAAAGAATCCTGGAGAGCTGAAATGTACAGTCTAGCCTACTAAAAAGCCTTACATTCTATTGGTTCTCAAGGCAAGGTATTTTTAGTTAGAAGGTTTTCGTTTCTCCCCACCTCCCCTCACCCTGCAGCCCTCCCTTGAGCCTGGAGAGGTGGTTCAGCAGTTAAAGGTGTACACTGCTCTTCAGAAGACCTGAGTTTGGTTCCCCGCATCCATACTGGATGGTTCACAACAACCTGCAACTCCAGCCCCAGGAGACCCTACACTCTCTTCTGGCACTTAACATTCTCACCTGCTTGCTTCACACAATTCTAAAAAGTTCCAACAGCAAAGCTAGCTTCTCATCTAGCTGTAGGGACAGAGAGACACACAGACAAACGCACACACAAGGTTGTGGGTCTTACATTTGGACTACTTTACAGGAGTCAGAGTACCAGAGACTTACTAGATTTGGTAAGACTCTCAAAAGAGAAGAAAAACAGGAACTTTTTTCCCCTCTCTTGAGTTACAAAAATGAAAGCATTATCCAAAGCCAAGCAACCACCAACGTTTACTGAGTGTTTACAATGTTTCAGGCACCACTCTACGTAATTCAGATGGCTTGATGCACTAACATAAGTGCCAACCATCCATCCCCACTTCACAGATGAGGACCGCTGAGTGCAGAAAACAGATGTTGAACCAGGGCCTGAAGTCAGGCGGTCAGTTTCTACAACCCACGTTCTTAATCCTTCATCACTATGCTGCTCTGCTTCTACCCAGCGGCAGTCAGAACAAAGGATAAATAAACTCCAGACAAGATATTTGATAAACATTTCATCTACTTGACTATTCTAAGAGTCATTCACGAGTTGGCTTTTGATCTATGACATGGTGAAGTCCCATAAACTGTAAGTACAGGACCAGAACACTGGTCAGGCTGATGAAATGGCACTCTCTTCAGCCCTTTTCCCAGACACAATGGGTGATCTCTATCGCTCTTTAAGTGTGCCTTTGATTCTCTATTTACAGAACAGGAATAAGACTTTCTGGCCCTAGGGAACTTCATGGAAGAGAGGGCGGAAAGAACGTAAGAGCCAGTGGACGCAGAGGAGAGAGCCTTGAAATGCTAACTTCAGGACAGGACAAGGCTAATGCACACATCCACTCCCAGCAGCTGGGGTTACCAGCACGAGACCAAGCCAGTCAAAACTCCAGTATGAACAGGGGAGGGGCCCTTAATGTCTGAATCCTAGCAGAGGAGTTATGGGCAGTTGATGGCTGCCGAGTTGGGTACAGGTGCTCATGTCTGAGTGGATGGTCACATACCTACGTGCATATGGGCAGCACTATTTGCACTCTGGGGATTCTTAGTAAGAAAAAAACCTATTTTAGAGAGTATATGAACCTGTGAAAGGGTTGGTGGCATTCTGGAAATCGGAGGGAGGTAGTGGTGGAGGAGCATGATTAGTGTGCATTGTATGAACGTATAGAACTTTCAAAGAATAAAAGATATTAATAAAAAAGACTTCCTGATCCTATTTCACTCTGTCACTAAATGGTAAGTATGTTAATAAAAATACTTGCAGTATATTACAAACATTTCATATTTAGAAAATAAAAGATTTATTTAAGAATTTAAAAAGCCATCTCTGAAAACCACTCTAAACAAGGCAAAACACAATCATTATAACTATAAACCCTTCTTACTTTGGACTTTGGGGTTTGAACATCAAATTTTCATTCTTGGCCTGAAAGACTCTATCTGTCCCTGTGGCCTTAGGAGTCTATGTGGGACTAGAAAGTGACGTAAAAAAGTTGAAATGACTTCCGTTAGCTTACGACCTTTGCACCAATAAGACTGTGGATAGAAACGCAGAATCAGTCTCACTCTGAACCAATGCCAGGGCCAAATTAGTAATAAGAATCTTTCTTCTCCTTACAAGCAAATTGTGGGGCTACAAACTTGGCCGTGCACACTAACTAGTGAGGCTGGCTCTGGCTAAAGGGAAGGAAGGAATCGCCACAGCCTTCATGATTATTCCCTAACAAGCTCCTGTCTCTCCATTAAGCTGCTAAACACAAGTGGCAGAAAGCAGAGCAGGTCTGTCTTTAGGTCCCTGAAGTGACTGCTACAGAGACAGACCATCCTTCTAGGTTCAGGGAACAAGGTCATGTGAGGATCAGGTCTCCCTTTAATAGAATCCCCAGCCAGCCTGTCATTCCTTTTCTTTTCTTACTGAAAGTGCCAGGGACAGACCTGCCAACTTCCTTTTTTAGCACCACGATCTCTTGCCTTAACCAGACAGTCTCCTTCTGTGTTCCAATAAAGCACAGAACACAATCCCAGCTTCTAAAAACACATGGTCCTAGCAAGGGCTTTTTTTTTTTAAGGATATACAATGTAGTAACAGAGAAACAGAAAAGCAAGCTAAAGGCTCAGAATGAATTACCTGATGAAAGCATTGACCAGTTATCTGACTCCCTAACGACAAATCCTAAAGACACAATGGATTTGAATTCAGTGGCTCTGAGTGATGCAACAGCCACTGAGTAGTCACCCAGTCACTAATGCAAAATGAGCTGCTGGCAGCCCACAAACTCCCTGTGGCTCCCAGCATAGCCAGGGAACAAAAATCACAGCTGGCATTTAGCTGCCCTCTCCAACAAAGAAATCCATCAGTTCACCACTTGACAAACCCTTGCACCAGACCCACCAGAACCAAGAAAAAGACAGCGCCAGCTGAGAAGACACTTAATTCTGAAGACAGGAGAGTCATCTCAGTCCTGGGTCCCTGGGATTCTGGCCCGTTAACTGCACTAAATACCACGGGAAACCTTTTGGGAAATGATGCCAGCTCCAGCTGGGATAAAGAGCATTGGTGGGAGACTGCCTGAGGACAGGTGGCTTATCCTCTCTGCTGCCGTTCTAAATGTCATCCTTAGCTCTCAGAAAACCCTTCGGGCTGCCTATGTGGAACACATGACTTTGACCCTGCGTGATTACTCTTTCTGAGGTCAAGGTCTGTCTGGATGTTATTAATACGCAGTGATGGAGCGTGGACAGACTACCCTCCAACAAATCACGACTGTGTGTTTCAATGAGTATACTAAAGATGGAGTTTATGGCCTCGCCCTCACCAGTAACATTTCTCAAGGAAAGCTGAACCATCCCCTCTTGGTTCTGATAGCTGTGAACGACCTGTACACCTCTTGCAGAAGACCCTACTCTGTCCTACTACTACTAGTGAGCCTTCAAATGGCTTTTTTCAGAATTTCCTTACACATTTTTTCTCACTATATATAGCCAAGGCTGGCCGTAACTCTATCTGTAGCCTAAGTGGGCCTCAAACTCTTGGCAATTCTCCTGCTTCTGCCTCTCCAGTGCTAGGATTACAGATATAGGCCGTCACACCTGGAAGCTGTTACGTCCCTTTCCCTGAGTTCCCAGTCTTAACTTCTGAGGTGCACTGTACCTGTGCTGTAAACCAAGGTAGGCTTTTCTCAATGAGTCAATTGTGCCAGGGGTCAGTTTTGGGGTTCAGTCCCAACCTATCGAAGCGTCCCTTAAAGGGGGGAGTGAGGAATTGGGAAATAATAGGAAGAAATATAGACATAGGCAGAGAGAAAAAGATAGAGATGTAGGATAGCTTTGGGAAGGCCTGGGTCAACACCCAGCAGCCTTGAGTTTATTTCTAATGGGATTTTTATACACTAGCAAGGGGAGAGGCAAAAGACCTCCCCCTTTCATGATCAAAAGCACAACATAGTGTAGACCCTTCAAAACACCTGGTGACCACGCCCCACTGCAAAGCATCTTGTGATTAGGCTTTGAAGTTATACCACACCTGGTAACCAAGCCTTTGCACCCTATTATGCAGCCTTGGAGAGCAACATAAACGCTGACTTCTCTGACCTTGAGTCAAACCACAGTTGGAATCTTTGTGGGCTCCCAGAGTCAAAATAAAGTAAAATGCAATTAAGAATCCCAATAACCAGTAATCGCTATTCAAACTGCTTCTTTATCCAAAGAACCTTAAGGAAGATGGGAAGAAAACAAAAAAAAACAACAAACTAGTTATCCTAGAGGACCACTCATTATTGTCAATCAAAAAATAAATAAATAAATAAAATAAAAACCTGAGCTATCTGACAACCTTATTACACTCTTTTTTTAAATTTATTTATTTATTTTTTAAATTACACTCACTATATTCATTAATTACACTCATGATATTAATCACATTTGTGGTATTCATAGATTACATTCGCAGTATTCATTCAATTATATATATATATATATTTTTTAATTTTAAATGCCGAATGTCATTTATTGAAGGGGGGAGGAGGTCTTAAACACAGGCTTACAGCACAATGGGGGGACCCTGGAGGGCAGAAGTTTGCTACTGATGTCTTACAATCTTGCTTCTAATCTGTTAACGCCCATTATTCGGGATACACAGACAAGGAACTTCCCTTAAGCATTCAGGAGGGTGGAACCTGGCGGGGAATTAGCATGGGGAGAATATCGAGGTCAAGGTGCGCAAGCAAGGCAACAGTTACCCAAAACGGGGGCCAGGGCCCTACAGGTCCCTCTTTTATTAATAAATGAGCTTCTGACTTGGGTTGCGTGGGACGTCCTTATTACACTCTTAAACTACAGTTTCTTTCCAGGCCATACAAATCTTTGCTGTTTTCAAACACTTATCCTCTTGGAGAAGAGGCTTTGGTGTGTAAGTCATAAAGAAACACAAGCACACAAATCACATACATCCACACACTTGGAACAGCAGCCAAAGAACCATGTATTTTGAGGTCACTCATGTTTTATCAAGACCTATGCATCACCTTTATCAGAGGTACATTTTTAATCTTTGTACCAACATCATAAAAGAGAGTGGACAGGAATTACTGCTCTGCTCTACAGAAGAAAAAAAAATACTTTTCTCAAGTGATTTGTCCAAAGTTGCATAAAAGATGGCTCGTGGTTAGTAATCAGAACCTCCCACAGGTAGATTTATGTAAAAGATGGTATAAGAATAGACAACCAGATTCTGTAAGTATTATCCATGGTCTAAGTTGAGGGATGTGGTGGAGTTTTTTTTTTTTTCTTTCTTTCTTTGTTTTTTTTCAAGACAGGGTTTCTCTGTGTAGCCCTGGCTGTTCTGGAACTCACTCTGTAGACCATACTGGCCTCGAACTCAGAGATCCGCCTGCCTCTGCCTCTCGAGTGCTGGGATTAAAGGCATGCATCACCTCAGCCCAGATCGGGGGATGTGCTTTATCCATACACTTCTTAGATTTTCCTAGAGAAAGAATTTTCAGACACTCTTTTCCCAGTACATTCTAAATAATAATAATAATAACAATAATAATAATAACAAAAAATATTTAATCTTCCTTTATTTTGATCAGATCATGAATGGTATTTTCTAGGGTCCCACTGGTTTTTCTATGCAAGTCTATTCCCATCTGGACATGTGAGCCAGAGTAAATGTCTTTCCAAATAAAAAAAATCATGAAACAAATCTTTTTTTTTTCCATTTTATGAAAGAGTGGGTAAAAAACTCAGACTGTGACTGGTTTTGTGTACTGGAGATGCACAGACATACTCTCAATTCCCATCTGTCGTCCTAGAGTGCACAAATGCACTTTGCTTCTTTCTTTCATTCTTGAGTCTATATTTATACCACAGAGTCAAATAGTGTATCAAAAAAAAGAGTAATGCTTTTTTTTTAACCTTTGCTAGAAATTTAATGTTTGAGAAAGGATTCAGTATTAGGCTCTCCAGAGGCCCAAGTACTAGAAAAAATGAGAAAGAAAAAAAAAATACATCACAGAGTTTTTCAGCTAGAAGACATTTTCGCAATATGAGAGCAGGGCGAATGCACAGTTCACACTGAGCACTCATACTAAAAAGAAAAGGTCGTTTCCATTTCTGCTGCCAACAGATCCTGCCCACCAAGCTCTGAGTTCCAGGACTCAATCTTGAAGAAGAACCTACTGCCTGAGAAGTGAAGAGGCTGGGGAAGGTGAGTGAGGAAGAACCTTCCATGGTACAGGAGCTTCTAAATCACCTGTTTAATGATGCAAATCCCAGCCATGTGATCCAAGCAGAAACACTAGGATCCATACACAAGACTCTGTGGGCTAAGGATACATCACGACCCCAGGCTGAGAAAGCAGACAACCAGGTCTCCACGGCCATCTCCTCAGATCTCAACAGAGTACTGGCATATAAACAGTGTTCAATAACTGAGGTCATTGGGAAACGGATACAACAAGTTCTCAGCCAACAATGAGGCTGCGAGTACTAACTCTCACTTATAAAACACATACCTACGGCACAGAGAGGGGGAGTGAAACTGCTTCCGTTTTTTTTCTTTGAGACAAGTTCTCCCTACATAGCTCACACAGGCTGGCATCAGACTCAACCTTCCTGCCTCAGCTTCCCAAATGCAAGCATTACACATATGGACCGCAGTGCTTTGCTCAATTTTCTTAAGAGGAGGGGGAAAAATCATTTTTCAAATAATTTTTTAAGCCAACAGTGTCTTACCTCTCAAAGGTAATTGGGATTATATAATTTTGCATTTTTTATTTCAAACACGTACAGGGCAAACAAGTTCTTCATAATATTTTAAAAGTTAGAAAAAATATAAAAGGATTTTGTAAAAATAAAATTATGGTATGTTCAAACGATATTTTATGTAGCTACTAAATTTAGAATCCCAAAACCTCATGCCAAACTCTAATAAGTCAAAATTTCAGGTTTATGTACATATACATACATATGAATGTAGTTTTTTTAAAAGTAGAACTCATGACAATATATATTTATTATGTGTATGTCCCCAAATACAAGGAAGAGAACATATAAAACAGGGATTATCTCGGTGTAGGAGTACAAATAGCATTTTCTACATTGCTGTTTGGGGCTATCTTTGAATTTTGGTCCAGCAACCATACAAACATTAGGATATCTGCACAAGTGTACAGTGTACAGCTGTATATTGGTTATTTTCTAGAATAAAAAAATGAACAGTACTGTAATAGCTATGGCTAATATGTCTTAAGAGTTCCTGGGTGGCCCCCATAAATTTCCCTTACCAGTGCACCCCCTAAGCCATTATCCTTAGTTCTATGTTCATTAGTACCAAAAAAATTGATTTTTAGATATATGATCAGGAAAAAAACCAAAAACACTGTACAGAGGGAAAAATTTTTAAAGTCGTATTTTAAGTAGAACATGACTCTGGAATCTCCTCCATTGATTATGTATCAAGTCAAGCCTCTTTGTCTGCATTAAACGTCTCAAGTTTGCATAAGGCGGACGAGAAAAAAAAAATTAAAGGTTGACTTTCTAGCCAAATGTAGTAACCAGTCACAAGTTAATCTTAAAGGTTTTGCAAGGAACCACAAGCACATGGGTACTGGGTTCATGGAAATATTTGCTTATCTTGACAGGCAAGGTAACTTCATAGAGATGACTGTGTGATAACATTCACAGCTCCATGGATTTCAAGTCCTGTGTCCTCGGTACCTTCCCCCTCCCTGAGTCGTGCTTAACGTTCGCCAGCCATGATTACTGTTTTCCCAGGGTGTATGGCATGCCACATGTGCGCTTTAGAAGGTAAG
The DNA here is from genome assembly GCA_902168415.1 of Peromyscus melanophrys. Classification (NCBI taxonomy): domain Eukaryota; kingdom Metazoa; phylum Chordata; class Mammalia; order Rodentia; family Cricetidae; genus Peromyscus; species Peromyscus melanophrys. Next base: position 48,092 of record CABHPR010095296.1, read on the forward strand.
ATCTACACACAGGGGACTTCCAGAAAATACTATTTGGTGATGATTACAGGGAATTACTAAACCACCGTATAATCACAGCTTTCTTCATCATTTCAAAGTTAACATCCCTCAAATGGAAGTCACACCGCTTTGTGTGTTTCAAAGAGAAATAAAACAAGAGTCACAAAATCTGAACAGAAGCCAAATAAGTCAGATGACAGTTACAGAAAACGAGCTGACCGAGTAACAGGGCACCTGGAACAATCTGGTGCCTCCACCCAAAGTGCGGAGGCTATCGTGCCCACCTGGATGGGTCCGTCTGTTGAAGTACACACCATTTAAACACTTACGTGTTGCCTGCCATGGGCTGCTATGCCATCAACTGCAACAATGACTAAGCCTCAGACAAAAGACTTCTGAACAGCAAAAGGATTACTGCACACTGGTGGTGTGTTTAGAAACTTGCTGTTGCATCAGAAAAACAAACGAGAAAAGTACAGCTGTCTGGCTGATGAACAGTACGAGCAGTTTTTTATGGAGAGAGAGACACGCACTCCAGACTACGCAGAGATGGCCAGGGTTGTGGAACTGTCTCTCCTAGATGGAAACATTCTGACCTAGAGGGACCAGGAAGGCCTGGAGGCTCATGAAACTCACAAGAAACAAGTGTCACGGGCCCCTCACCAAGATCATATATGCAACTATCGAGGGAGAGGGACTAGACAGGAAACTCGCAGTGGTCCAGCTTTCAATGACCCATGCAGTCCTCACCCATGTGCTGCATGGGTCATTTTAACGACACAGCTACTGTAGTCACCCACGCAGTAATTATGTAACCCCAATAAACGCACTGATTCACCAAGCTGGGGTTTGATGTCTTACTGCCCTCTGTCTGGGATGAACAGAAACAGTCTCCCCAGGAAATGTATCACAAAGGTCAGGAATTAAATCAGCCAGCAGATTCACAACTGAGCAGACATCTCTATTACTCTCAACAGAGATCACGATTACTGGATCGAAAATGGAAACCTGGAGCTGGAGAGATGGCTCAGCAGTTAAGAGCACTGAACGTTCTTACAGAGGACCTGAGTTCAATTCCCAGTCCCCACATGGCAGTACACACATCATCCATAACTACAGTTCCAGGTGATCTGATGTCCGCTTCTGGTTTCTACCAGGCACCTGGCACACATGTAGTAGAGAGACATACATGCATGCCAAACACCCAAATGCATACAATAAAAATAGATATAATCTAAGTAAGAAAAAAGAAAATGATCCAAAGGAACAGAGCACATATTCACAAAGTCCTAAAAGACTAAAAAGAATTAAGTTCCCAACTACCTACTTCTAAAGTCCTACCTAACATTCCTGATTTGAACAATTCTCCTTGACAGACATAAATGATCCTATTAACAAGGTCAGATTTTACAGGGCAAGAACGTTTTCTGTCTTTTTTTTTTGTCTCCTCATGAAAAGAGGAAACAAGGTACCATGCCTATATAGGTCATGCAGCACAGTGGCCTAGAAGTCGGTTATTAATCTGAGAAAACAATGTTAAAAACGGGGAAACTAGTACTCGTAAGCAAAAGAACAATAATGCTTGATCAAGTTCTGAGGAAATCTAAAGCTGGCTAATGAAGTTTGGAATTTCTTCGGAAATTTAACAGTCCTGTGAAATAATAATAGAGTTTATTCAGCAAACATTTAAAAGAAAAATGGCTCATTGGTTAAGCACACTGGCTGCTCTTACATAGGACCCAGGTTCAATACCCAGCACCCACATGGCATTTTTGTATATATGTGTATTTACATATGTATGTGCGTATATATACACACGTTGTATTCATATATACATATGTACATATTCATATATACACATGTGTTATATATATGCAGATATGTATGAGAAACATCAAGAAACCAGAGTAGGAGCTGGAGAAACTGCTCAACTGGTAAACCACTTGCCTTGAAAACCTGAGGAACCAAATTTGATCCCCAGAACCAAAGTAAAAAGGTGTGCTAGGACATGGGCTTGTAATCCCAATGTGAATGAGATGGAGATAGGAGGCTCTCTGGGGCTCACTAGCCAATTAGCCTAGCTAATCAAACCCCAATTCCCAAGGATAGTTCCTGTCTCAAAAACCAAGACAAATGGCTCCTGAGGAGTGACATCTAAGGCTAACCTCCAGTGTGCATGCATGCGAGAACACACACACACACACACACACACACACACACACACACACACACA
>CABHPR010095298.1:10815-40518 GCA_902168415.1 Peromyscus melanophrys
GAGAGGGCGGGGGGGGGGGGAGGGGACGGGGGGGGGGGAGGCGGGGGGGGGGGGAGGCGGGCGGGACGGGAGGAGGGAGAACGGGGGGAATCTATGGCTGATATGTAAAGTTGAATTGTATATTAAAATAAAATAAAAAAAATTCCTATAATAAATTTTAAAGGAAAAGAAAAAAAAAAGATATCACCATTCAAAGAAACAGTCTACTGAATCTGAAAAGATTTGTACCAATTACACATCCAGTTAGAGGACTAATATCCAAAATATACAAAGATGTCAAAAAACTATGTAACAAGAAAACAAATAATACAATTTAAAAATGGGGTATAGATCTAAACAGAATTGTCAATAGAGGAAACTCAAACTCAAATGGCTGAGAAACAATTAATAAATGATCAACACCCATAGTCATCAGGGAAATGCAAATCAGAACTACTTTGAGATTCAATCTTACACCTGTCAAAATGGCTAAGATCAGTAATACAAAAGACAGCTCATGCTGGCAAGGATGTGGAGCAATGGGAAGACTCTTCCCTTGCTGATGGGAGTGCAAATTTATATAGCTGCTATGAAAATCAGTATGTTGGTTCATCAGAAAAGATGGAAATCTATGTACCTTAAGATCCTACTCTACCACTCTTGGGCATATAGCCAAAAGATGCTCCATTCTACCACAAAGACACTTGCTCAACCATGTTCATTGCTGATCTGTTCATAATATCCAGAAATTGAAAATAATCTAGATGTCCCTCAATGGGAAAAATATGTGAATTTATATGGTGAAAGAAAATGTGGTGCATTTACACAACAGAGTATTACTCATCCATTAAAAAAGCATATACTTAAAGGATGCTGAATTATACCACAAGGACACTTGCTTGACTATGTTCATAGCAGCTTTATTTATAATGGCCAGAACCTGGAAATCACCCTCAGCTGAAGAATGGATAAAGAAAATGTGCTACATTTATAAAATGGAGTATTACTCAGCTGTTAAAAACAAGGACATCATGAAATTTGAAAGCAAGTGAATGGAACTAGAAAAAAAAATCATCCTAAGTGAGGTAACCAAGACCCAGAAAGAAAATCATGATATGTACTCACTCATAAGTGGATATTAGCTGTAAAATAAAAGATAACCATACTACAATCCAAAGACCCAAAGAGACTAGGTAATAAGGAAGACTCAAGGGGAGACGCATGGATCTCCCCATGAAAGGGAAATAGAAGAGATTTTCTAGGTGAACTGGAAGTGAGTGCAGATGAGAACTTGGGGGATTGGGTTGGGAGATGGATGAGGGGATAGTACTGAAAGACATGAATGGAAGGGGGGTATTTTGGGGTCAGTTAGAAACCTGATGCAAGGGAAACCTTCAAAAATCTACAAGGATGACCCCAGCTAAGACTCCTAGCAACAGTAGATGCATAGACTGAACTGGCCATGCCCTGTGATAAGACTGGTGACTACCATAATTATCATAAGAGAGCCTTCATCTAGTACCTGATGGAAACAGATATAGAGACCCACAGCAAAATATTAGGGTGAGTTCAGGGAATCCTGCTGAAGAGTGGAAGGAAAGATGGCAGGAGCCAGAGTAGTCAAGAACCACATAGGGAAACCCACAGAAACAACTAACCTGGCTCATAGGACTCACAGAGTTCGAACTAAGAACCAGGGATCCTTCATGGATCCAACCTAAGCCCTCTCCACATATGTGACAGTTGTGTAGCTTGGTCTACTTTTGGGACTCCTAACAATGGGACCTGGGGCTGTTCCTAATGCTTTGGCTGGCTCTCGGGAATATATTCTGCATACTGGATTGTCTTGCCTAACCTTAATACAAGGGAAGGTGCTAGTTTTACTGCAACTTCATATTCCTTGCTTTGTTGATACCCATGGGAGGCCTGCCCCTTTCTGAAAAGGAACACAGGAGGAGTGGATTTGGGGGGGCGAATGGAGGTGGGGGAGTGAATGGAATGAGAGGAAGGAGAGGAACTGCATTCAGAATATAAAATAAGCAAATTAATTAAATATAAATATAGCATTATGAAGTTTGGAACTAGAAAAGTTCCCAGATCAAGAAAGACAAATATGCTTATGTATTCACTTATAAGCGGACATTAGCTATTAAGTCATTGGTAACCAAGCTACAATCCATAGAACCACCAAGGCCAGGTACAGCATAAGGGACTAGAGGGTAAAGTGATCTCTTTATGAAAGGGAAAAAGAATAGATAGATAGATAGGGTTGGTTGGGGGCCAAAATGGGAAGATGAAGTAGGAAATGGGGAGAAGTGGATTAGGGAAGGAATATGGGAAGAGTTAGCTAAAATTAAGAGCCATTTGAGGGGTAGTTTAGGAACCTAATATAGTAGAAGCCTCCTAAAATATATACATATATGAAGGCAATCTAAATGAAATTGCCAAATAATGGGAAACAGTCCAAACTGGTCATTTCTTGTCACCCAATGAAGTTATCAGTATTAGGATTCGATTACATATAATTGAGTTACTGGCCTTAAGGTTCCCATAGGAATCCACGAACAATACATTCTATAGGTTGCCAGGACTATATGTTCTTCTCCACAAACTGACAGTAAGGGCACATTGGTTAAAATAACACCTACACAACTCATTGAATGCGAAGAAGTTGAGCTGGTGCCTACATACAGCCTTCACCTTACATGCTAACACCTTTGCTACAGGAAGTACTCTGTCTGCTTGCTACCAAAAGAGAAATGTAAACGTTAGGCAACCACAAAATCTTTGATCTACAATAGTGTCCTGCCTGCAAGGTGTTGTGGTGATACATTGTGTCCCCCAGTACATTGTGTAATGTAATAAAACTTATCTGGGGTTAGAGAACAGAACAATCACTAGATTAGACATAGAGGCCAGACAGTAGTGGCACTCACCCTTTATCCTAGCATTCCAAAGGCAGAGATCCATCCGGATCTCTGTGAGTTCAAGGCCACAGTGGAAACAGAGTCAGGTATGGTGGCACACACCTTTAATCCCAGCACTTGAAATCTCATGTCTTGCGTGGGAAAGACACATGTCTTTAATCCCAGGAAGTGATGGCAGGAAGTAGAAAGATATATAAGGCATGTGGACCAGAAACTAGAGGCTTTTAAGCTTTTAGGCTTTTAGCAGCAGTTCAGCTGAGATCAATTTGGATGAAGACTCAGAGGCTTCCAGTTTGAGGCAACAGGCTCAGCTGAGAAGTTGGCAAGGTGAGGTTAGCTATGGCTTGTTCTGCTTCTTTGATCTTTCAGCATTCACCCCAATACCTGGCTCCAGGTTTGTCTTTATTAAGACCTTTTTAAGATTTGTGTTACAAGGTGTGCTAGGACAAGGGTGGCACAAAACTTGTGAGAGAAACCAACCAATTGCTGATTTGACTTAAGGCCCTATGCACAAGAAAGAACCCATACCCTAAACTTCTTTGTTGACCAAAAAATCAGAGACCATATAGGCCTAGGATTGAGAGTAAAACCAAATACTACTGTTCTAAAAAAAAAAAAAAAAAAAAAACCGTAGCAATAAAATGATTCCTAGTGACATTGTGATAAATTCAGTGCCTTGCTCAGCCATTCAACTATCATCAACAAAGCTTCCTCCTGTGGCAGAGAGGAACAAATACAAAGACTCACAGACAGACATTACACAGAGAAAGAGATACTTTGGAGCACTCAGCCTTCAATGAAATTTCTCCATCAAATCCCACCCCTCGGGGCTCATAGAACCCTGAAGAGGAAGCACAAAGTGTTTTAAGATCCAGAGGTATTGGAGACACCAAGAAAACAAGGCCCTCTAAATTGATATGATCAAAACTCATATGAAGTCACAGAGACTGCGGCAGCATGCATAGCACCTGTACATGTTGCACCAGGTCCTCGGCATACATGTGGTGACTTCCACTGTAGTATTTTTATGGGATTCCTGAATGTGGGAACGAGTTGACCTCTAATTTTTGTGCCGTCTCTTGTGGTCTTTCCCCTCTGTTTGACTTGTCCAACTCCACTTTAATAGTTTTGTTGTATCTTATTATATTCTATCTTGTTATATTTTAAAATAATCAGAGTAGGTTAGTCTATATGAATGATACCTTTAACATTATCTAATTATATGATACCATTTCTAGAAGGTTTGATCTACATTATCCCTAAATGAATAATAAAGGGATTTAAATAACATATATTTTAATATTACTTATCTAGTTATCATAATATTTAAAACTTTTACCTGGAAAAACAAATAATATAAAGGTCATCACATTAAGTTGAAAGACTATTGTAGCATAGTACAGCTTTTAATGATATTAAAGTAAGTGAATATGAACATGGAAGTAGGAAGAAAGAGTAGAGAAAATAGAATAGAATGGAACAGGAAAATGCGTGAGAGAGTAAATGAGGAAGAGAAGACAGGGAAAGAAGGAGAGCCAAGAAATTTATTTTTAAATTAAAAGTGTTTGTATTACTAAAATTTCATAGTGCTTTGAAAGCTAGATAGCAAAGTGCATGTTGATATCTGGAACCTAAGGATATTCAGCACACATTATATTCATCAATGCTATGACTCACAATCAAATTCCATTTCTCCACACTCAGCATGCTACTCAGTGTATTATATCTATGGCATGTTCATAGTGGTGTCTCATTATAGTAACATGTTTGCATTTGAATTATCTGAAATTTTTACTTTCTTTTGACAATCCTTAAAAATAATAGAGATATATAGGAAATCTCCTACTGAAACAAAATTCCCTACTATGATTTAACATTATGTGAGAAAGCTGATATTTATAGTTACATGTTATATGACAATAAATCAAGCATGGCCTATTTACACTGGAGGCATGAAGCATATAATCATGATTCAAGACAATGACAAAATACCAGAGATAGTATTATAGTAAAGGGTAACTGTGGCAATATTTTAATAATTTTATCAATTCAGATTAATGAACTGAAGAGTCAATAAATAAACACAACCATGAACCTTGTAATATTTGGGTCTATGATAGAATGCATATATTGGCTATGGTACTATAACTTATAATGGAACAAACAGTGAAATTGTGCTTATGACTTTGCCTTAAATGGTTACGATATTTGGTATTAGAGATTTGTCATCTGAGGGTGACAGAAAAAAGTGTAGCTTAAATGTTCACAGGGAAGTCCTCCCTACATTTTTATAAACACAGCTCTATGGTGTTTACAACTGATGAAGTTTGTGATGATATATTTCTGAGAATGAATCACTGTCAGTTAGTGATGAATGTCTGTGATATCCCAGGGTATTCACTGTCTGAAAAGGCAAATTCACCATGTTAGAAACATGAACTAGCTATAAATTACAATAATAAAATAGATCATAGAGAAATGATAACCGACAAATACATAAGTGAATTGGATAAATATGGATGTGAATCTAAATATGGATGAAAATGTAAGCAGCCAGGCAATATTTATTTCTTCCCTTTGCTCTTCTATTGTTTTGAAGAACCCACAAAGCTTAGAAAAACTGTACCAGAATGCCTCTAATTGCCAACCACATTTTGCCAAGGAAGACACTTCCATGAGCCTTAAGTGGTGAGATGGAAATCTTTCTATATCATTGCAAGGTTCATTGGATATTGAGATGTTAGAACTGAGGCTTGTTAACTTGTTTGGCTGATTATGTGTTCAAACACATTATTCATTGTGGTAAAAATTGGAGCTCATTACTAGTATTTTCTTGAAATATTCCAAATTCTGAATTTAGCAAGTCAAGAAGATCTAAATGTCTCAGTCATAAGCTTTGCATTTTTCTTATTAAACACCTTTGAGCTTGGGCTATTTGGGTTTCTCTGAATCCGGAGAGCCACACTGAGGATTAAACTACTATATACTGTCTAAAACATTTTTCTCCCAAAAAACAGAACTGGAAGATTTCTCCAGCCCACTAAGTGTAGAGACACATTGTTTTTATAAATCATTCTTCCCAGTAAGTATGAAATTTGTTCTTCAAGGTTAGTATTATGCATATGTCCCAGGAAATAGATAATGAAATATTTTAAAGGCAGTCATTTCAACTGGTATTTCTTCTTCTGTAAATACTTCAAAATAACCTTAATGTCTTATTTTCCCCACTTTCTTTCAATTCATTTATAGAATCATTGATCTTTAAGGGTACAATTGTTCATAATTCCAAAGGCAATCTCAATGAACCACCGAGAAAACTTAAACTGTAATGAATTTATGCTTCACAACAAATAAATGTCTGATATTTAACTTTATCTTAAACTGTCTTCGCCTTGCACATCCTCCTATTAATGAGCCTATCTTTTCTAAGCTTTCAGGCTTTTGAAAAGCAGTAGACTGTGACAACTACCTCACATTCTAGCATCTAAAATTGGAAAACAAATTAGCTTCTTATTAGCAATCTGATATTAGTTGAGTAGCTTTAAACCTGAAAAAAATATCCCTACAAATAAGAGGTTATTACCAAGTACTATCTCATAGTGATGTTAAAATTACTATATCAAATGAAACTGATAAAAATGATTACAAAGTCTGACACATGCTCATATTATCTCCATAATTATTCTGATGTTAAACCCACTCAGAGTTTATCTTAATACACTCATGCTCAGTGAAGAATCTGCCATATGAACATAATAAGCATGCATGCATGAATTCTTTCTGTTCTTTATTCTAATTTAGTATGATCAGCTCTTTCACATTCCTGGTGCCTTGACTTTTCCATAATGATGGACTATAACCTGGGATTGTGAGCCAAATAAACACTTTCTATCCTTGGTTGTTATTATCAGGGTATTTTATCACTGCAACAGGAAAACAGGTCTAGGAGAGCCATATATATTATAAATAGAGTTAAAATAATTTTGTGTGGCTTTCTTGTGACTGAAAGGCAGATAAGTGAGACCTAGTTCATAGGATTTCAGGGAAGTAGGCTGATGTCTCCTCCTCTCCGACTTCCTGTTCTCCCAATTCTCTTCTCTGCTAGTCCCATCTATACTTCCTGCCTGGCTATTGGCCAATCAGTGTTTTATTTATCAATCAATCATCCACAGCAGGAAGGACTTTATGCACAGGACACCAATATCACAGAAATTAAAACCAACTATTAATAAATGGTGTTCTATGATGCTAAAATCTTCTGCGCAGCAAAGTATACTGCCAATTTACCAAAGCCTACAGAATAAGAAAGAAGTTTTACCGATTATACATCTGATAGAGAGTTAGTATCTATAATATACAAATGAGGGGGGAATACCTGAACATCAAGAAAACAAGTAACTAATTTCAAAAATAGAGTATAGAATCAAACAGAGAGACCTCAAAGATGAATCTCAAATGCTTGAGAAATACTTTTTAAAATATTCAATCCTTAGCTATCAGTGAAATATAAATAAGTAAAATAAACTGCTTTGAGATTGCAACTTACTCCAGTCACATGGGTAAGTCAAGACCACTGAAACAAATGACAGCAGATGATAGTGAGAATATGGAAGAGGGGGAACACATTTTGATTGCTGGTAGGAGTGCAAACTGGAAAAGGCACTCTAGAAATTCTTGTGGAGTTCCCTCAAAGAGCTGAAAAGTACATCTACTCTTATTTCAAGCTGTACCACTTAGAGACATATACCCTAAGGACTCTACATTTTACTGCATGGATACTTCCTCATCTATGTTCATTATTGCCTACTCAAAAGAGACAGAAATTAGAAACAGTCTGAACTAATATTTCAATAAAATGGCTATTTGTAGATAAAAAGATTTTCTTACATTTTCATAAAATAACTCTAAATAATAAACAAGAAGAAATTAAGTGGGTAAACAAATAAAATCATAATAAGCACATACCTGAAAGCTCTCTAGTTGATCATAGTGTCTCATCAGAGTTTAAACATGATTTTTATTGAGTAAATGTAATACATTTTCCATATGTGATTGTCACTCCCTTGAGACTAAATATTTAATCCATGTGATTATAAAAAATGTGAATATAATCTTTGAAGTATTAGATCTATCTTGTTACTATAAAGTATTGAATATGTCATGCTATAAAGCATCAGTCAGTCTTGGTGTAATTTTAGCTAACAGAGTTAGTCACACTATATTTAAACAAAAAATTCACCGTGCTTACCCAATTGAAATATTTATGTAAATGCAATAGATTAGGACAAAGAAAAACTAGTTTTGTCAGATCAGAGCTATTTTAACTAATGAAACAATGTTGAATGCTTTCGGTTATTAAGTTTCTCTCATGGTGTCAAGTGGGCAACATGGTCCCTTAATTACCATAACCTATTAGATTATGCACGACTTAACTTCTTTTTGAAAATGGAGAGAAAAAGGCAGAAGGAGAGAAATTTAACATTAAAAGCCATACCATTAGTAAATGGCAAACTTAGAAATTAAAACCATGTTCCTTTGGCTTTTCTCTAGAGACTTTCAATTCGTTTTGCTGGATTTTAATGAGTGCACCAGTTTATCCAACTTATTCTGACATTGGAAGTTAATGTGAATGCTTTCGAACTAATCTGTAGATCTGGCAATTAGACGATCAACTTGTTCTAAGTAGATTCAATGAGGTAAGAAATCAAATTTAGTGACTGTTGTAAGAACTGGGGAAAGGGAAAAATCAAAAACCCGACTACTTATTGTTTAAGGAAGCCTTGTTAGGAAAGTTATGAATGTGTAATTGACACTGACTTTGATGTATGGCAAGCCGAACTGCGGGTTTTTAGAAGGAGAAAATGAAGTCCTGCACACTAATTCCCTTACAGTAAGGAGAGCCACAGATGCCATATTTCTTTAATATGTCATTATTAATGATTACCCAAAACTTACTCCCCCCAGTGATATGTACTGGATTCATTTTTCACATATTTAAGCCACATAACACTGTGTAGATGACCTTTTTTATATTCCCCAATGTCCATAAATCTTGGACAGGTTAAATAATTTGCAGTCTTCTATTTGTAAAGTAGAAAAATTAGAATTCCAAAGAAGTTTTTCTGGGTCTAAAATAAGTGTTCTTTGCACAGCAGACTATTAATTCCACAATTTGGATTTAAAAAAAAATGAAGAAGAAAATGGCGTTTGGAGTTGCATATACAAATAGCAAAATTTCTTTCTGGCAAAAGAAAGTAACAGAAATATAATACTGTTCAAAAGTAATTTTAACACAGAGGTTGGAAATAATAGTACAAAACAAAGTAAAACAAATAAAATGTGATCATTTTAGTAGCTTGAAAAAATTGTGAACACTAGAATAGTAAAAACCTTGCAAATCACCATGTATTTTCAAATAAATAATTTCAGGAATAATGTTGACAGTTAAATGTACGCCTTAATTCTAGACAAGATTCCCACACAAACAACTGAATTGACTGGAACAGAGAGATTGATGCCTCATGAAGGCTATACTATCAGATTGTTAGTACAAATGCTCTCTCTCTCTCAGCCCATATGCATTCAGTAAGAAACAATGTTATAGTTTCTGTATGAGATGAGGGAAGGAATGATATCTATACAATAGTTTGTTAACATTTGCCACTGAGGTCATTAGTCTTTTACATGAAAATGTTTCTGTACTATTTCATTTATTCTCTTATATCTGTATCAAATAATATTTTTAGAATACTTAACTCTTCTGACTAAAGGAAACAATTTTTAGAAATAAAAGATATTAGTGGACATTTCCAGAATGACTTCACTTGATCATTTTCAAAGTTTTAGTCTCACTTTTTTACCTAAAGAGTCATGAGTAAAAAAAAGAAAAAAACAAATCAACGTGTGAACATATGAAATCATTTCCATAATCAGAAACTGCTTACTAGCTGGGTGAGGAAACACATTTCACAGCCCAGCTTCTTCAGTCACTAAGGGAGGAAGATCATAAATTTGAGGGCACCCTAAATTACACAGCAAGAAGTCATCTTAAAAAAAGACAAACTAACAATCAGTGCTTTAAACTTGTACTCATCAAACATTTAAGTCTCCATCGTATCTGGAATATAGCAAGCTGCTCAGCATCTTACACATGTAATGAGTAATCTACTATCGCTCAATGACTGGGGAAGAAAAACTCCAGGACAAGTTTGTCAGATCTGCATGGTAGATATGGTAATCATATATGGATTTACTTTTGGAAATTTTACTCAGGACAGGAAAAAGCCTCAAAGAGGCTAAATGTCTCTGCACTTGAATAAAGCGTTCTATGGTTGTTATTGAAATATCTTGTTATCATGGTTGATTAAGAATGAATGAACAGCTGGCAGGCTGTGGTGGCACAAGCCCTAGGCGTGGTGGTGGTGTATGCTTTTAAGGCAGAGGCAGGAGGATCTCTGTGAGTATGAGGGCAGCCTGGTCTACAGAGTGAGTTCCAGGACAGCCAGGTCTACACAGAAAAACCCTGTCACAAAGCAAAACAATATCAAAAACAAACACAAATAGGCAAGAGAATGAATGAACGTGTAACAGTGTCTAAATGGGAAGTCTCTGTCAAATCCCTGTTCTCAGAGCTTAGGGAATCCTTTGGAGATTGTAAAAGATGAGAGGCAGGTGGAGGATAGCAGGAGGACAAGGCCCTCTGAATCAACTAAGCAAAGCACATATGCGCTCACAGAGACTGGAGCAGCAAGCACAAGGCTTATAAGGGTCTGCACCAGGTCCTCTGCATGTATATCACAGCTATCAGCTTAGTGTTTTTATGGGACTCCAGACTGTGAGAATGGGTGGGTCTCTGACTCTCATGCTCTCAGGACTTGTTTCCTACTGTTGGGTTGCAGTGTCCCACTTTGACATGGCAGTTTTTGCTTCATCGGACTGTAGTTTATTTTGTCTTAGAGTCTGTTCATTTCTAATGAGAGACAGGGAGTGGGTCTGGAGAGGAGGGGAGGTGCAGAGGAACTGGGAGGGGCAGAGCGAGGGGAAGATATAATCAAGTTATATTGTATGAGAAAAGAGTCTACTTTCAATAAAAAGAAAATGATAAAAAAAGGAATAAAACAGCAGAAATCAACATCTTTTCTTCATGGGCATCAATGATTTCATTATAAGAAACTGAAATGTTAATATGTAAGTGGTTTTTGTCCACATAATAAAAAGCCTGATATATAAAGAAAGTATGGAAAAACCAAATAGAAAATGTAAAAATAATAATTTATTTTCAGACTTTTAAAATTTAATATATCTGCTGATGAAACAATAATGTTCTTTTTTTTCCAAGAAAAAAAAAAAGTTAAAGCAGAGTGAATGACCAAGTGTACCATGGAGGTGTGCCATATCATGTATGCTTTCTAGCTACACAACATTAAGTCAAAACAGGGAGGTACTCAAACTAAACAATAGTATAAGTCTTAAAAATAGCAAAATGCAACATGTTGACAAAATAAAATAAAGTTTATTTTGTGGGTATAAAATAGAATGGTAGCCACAAAGTGGGGATGCTTGTTAGCGGCACTAAGTTTGGATAAGAATCTCCCAAAGGTCCTTGTGATAAAGGATTGGAGCCAACAGTAGCACTGAGAAGAGAGGCTGCTGAGGCCTTAGGGAAATCTTTACTATGAATACATTTCAAAATATACTTTTGGAGTGGTTTGTAAGATCTTAACCTGTCCTTCTTGCTTTCTGGCTCCTGAGATAAGAAGCTTGTTTCACCATGGCTCATCTACCACACTCCTCAAATATTATACAAACAGGTTTTTAACCCAAACTTTCAAATCCATGGGTCTTAATATTGTGCACTGCCACAGTGCAGATAGCATCTAGAACCTGTGCATGTTACACAAGTGCTCTCCTCTTAGCTACAGTAGCAGGCCTGAAATTTGGATGTTTTTTTTCAAGACAGGGTTTCTCTGTGTAGCTTTGGAACCTGTCCTGGATCTCGCTCTGTAAACCAGGCTGGCCTTGAACTCACAGAGATCCGCCAGACTCTGCCTCCCAAGTGCTGGGATTAAAGGTGTGCACCACCACCACCCGGCTTGGATTTCTTTTATATAAACATCACTGAGCACTTTGCTGCAGTCAAGAAAGCTGATTAATATAGGTAGTCTTAATCCAGAATGTGGAAATGGAAAGTGAAAGAGAGTGAATAGAGATGAGACATAAGGACAAGTTAGAAGCATCTTTGCTCAGTGTTGATATACAGCTTTATTTTAATGTAGATTTTTTTATTTTTTTGGAAATTCTGGGAGTTGAACCTAGTGCATTCTCTGAAAGCCAATTCTTTCAACACTAATCTGTTGTATTTGTTATCACGCCTATGTTATATAGTAATATATAAAATTGTTTTATAAAGCATAATAAGAGGATACAGAAAATTCAATTGGAAATATGATTTGAGGTGTTAAGTATTATAATAGCATGGGATGGAAGTTGTCTGTTTCATCTATTCATCCATTATTCCTTTTGGTTGAATACTTCCAATGAATATATGTAACATAGAAACATGACTATTGCAATCAGAAAATATTATATTAGGAATGGGTGAGAAGAGGTAGTTCTGATTGTGTTATATATTTAAAAATAATTATCACAATAAATGGGAAAATTTTCTCTAGCAGTAGTCCCTATTTAAAGTCTATGTATTTTTATTTGTTGTGTCTACTAAAGAAAATATGTCAGATCTATAGTAGATTTCAATGTTTATTTTGACTTGTTAGTACCACAAATAGGAATATTTTGAGAAGCATTTGTAGTAAAAACAATGCATTAATTTCAAAGGTTTAAGAATATTATTAATTTTAAAAGACTGACTCCTGTCCTTGTAAGAACATTCTATTTGGCACTATTATGAATCAAACCATAATTATCCTATCATGCAAGAAGAAGCAAATGTTTAAATCAGTATATTGTAAGGATTCATATCTAGAAAACGATTGGCTAAAATATTCTTTGAAAATTACATGAATGTAAAGTAATTTTATCAGATCTTTCTAATTTCAACGGCAAATGATGTTATAACTTTTCACAAAATCAATATGAAGTTTTAAAGAAACTGACTTTTAACATAAACTTAATAAATCATAAATAAACAATTCTCCTGCCTAAGACACATCATGAAAAATTAAATTGAAGCATGTTCAGTCTTTGTGAAGGCAATGTTGTTGGCCATAAATGTAGCCAAGTATACAATAATTTACATGTATATAAACATTGACAAATTTAGTCGTATTTCTATGTAGGCTCAATTTCTTAAAAACATATTTCATTCGAATAGGAAAAAGCAGGGTGCTGGGGAAGTTCCCAGGAATCCACAAGGATGACCCCACCTTGGACTAATGGCAATGGTCAAGAGGGTGCCTGGACTGGTCTACTCTGGTGACCGGTCTAGTGAATAATCTAACTGTCATCATAGAGCCTTCATCCAGTTACTGATGAAGGCAGATGCAGAGATTCCCGGCTGGGGGCCAGACAAAGCTCCAGGAATCCAACTGATAAGAGAGAGGAGGGATTCTGTGGGCAGGGGAACGTGGAAAAACGTGCAGAGACAACCAGCCACACTAGTGGAAACCCATCAACTGTGGACCAATAACTGTGGAACTCCCATAGGACTGGACTAGGCCCTCTGGATATGTGAGACAGTTGTTTAGCTTGAACTGTGTGGGGGGGCCTCCAGACAGGCGAATTGGTATCCGTCCCTGGTGCATGCACTGGCTTTTTGGAGCCCAGTGCGTAGGGTGTGACACCTTGCACAGCCTTGGTGCAGGGGGGAGGGGCTTGGACCTGCCTCAGCTGAGTGCGCTAGGTTCTGCTGACTTCCCATGGGAGACCTTGACTTGGGGGAGGTAGGAATGGGGGGCAGGAAGAGGGGGGGGGGGATCCGTGGTTGGTATGCAAAGTGAACAGAAAATTTCTTAATAATAAAAAAAGAAAAAAATATATATATCTTGCATTTGTTGATTTGAATAAGAATGCTACCCACCCACACAGGCTCATTATTTGACTATTTGGTGAAACTGTCTGGGAAGGAATACGAGATGAGACCTTATTGGAAGTGGTGTGTCACTGGCCTTGAGCCATTTCTCCTTTGCTCTCACTGCCTGCTGCTTGTGGATAGAAAGAAAACTCTCAGTGCTACATCTGCCTGTCTGCTGCCAAGCTCCCTGTCACAATGATCATGGGCTCACCCTTTGAGCTGTAAGCCCTAAACTAAATTCTTTGTTTTATAAATCGTTTTGGTCATGTGTTTTGTTTTGTTTTGCCATAGCAATATAAAAGTGACTACAACATGCATCAAATGTGACTCATCCATATAATATTTGTCTTGAACACGATTATTTTAACAATACAATAATCCTTTCAATTAATGTTGTCTATACATGATTTTCTAAGGTCAGTAGGTCTACTAATCTGATTCATTTTCTTGTTCTTTTGAAAGTTTTCATTTTATTTATGGGTATGTGTGTGTGTTTTATTTATGAGCATGTGTATGCTCTGTGTTGGGGTGCCTACAGAGGCCATAAGTTAGTCTCAGACTCCCTGAGGTGGGAGTTACAGATAGTTTTGTGACACCCAATGTGGGTGCTGAGACCAAAATCAATCCTCTGGGAGAGCACTATTTTTTTTCTTTTTTTCTTCTTGTTAGCACTCTATACCTTATATTTTTATTTTCTTGGTATTAGCTTTTATATTTAATAAAGTGATTATATAAAACTAGGATCAATAAAAAACTAGGATCAATAAAAGTTATCTGACTGCATGGTTGCCAACTTTCAAGTATGTCTTCTGTGCTGAGGATAAAGTTAAACTAGATAATGCTTGCACAGCATGGGTGAGGCCCATAGTTCAATTTCCCACACTATAAAAACAATTAAAATAATAATAAGAAGAAACCTGTTGTTCCCCAAACAGTATATTTAAGTCATGTAAATATATCTAACTAATGTGGAAACCCTTTAACTTACATAAACTCAAATATCTGTTGGCAGAAATTCTGCTTTTTCTCAGAAAAAAAGATAAAAATTTCTGAAACAATAATATTGGAACTAATATATAAAATGATGCTATGGGAATCAGATATATGCATCCTGATGGAATGTACATTAATACAAAATGGGTTAAAGCAGCTGTTTATTATTTGTTTCTTTTTTAAAAAATACCATACAATGACAACCACAACTGAATTCACAGAGTTAATCTGTACCGTCTCATCTAATATCTTATTTATGGTTTTAGATTACTAATATGTAATTTTCTATTAAATAAGACATTCATATTTTAAGAACATCAAGTTGCTTCCTGTGAAGTAATCAACAGTCACTTGGATTATACCATATAATAGAGGAGAAAGTGAATGTTTATGAAGAGTGACTTTCAGAAGAAATATCACTAGTCAATTATACACAAAAATGCTGCTTCCTTTCAGAACATCAGTTCTGTTTTATGGAAAGCACACTAATGGAAAGAAGGCCTCTCACATTTTGCAGCAAAGGATTAAATAAACCTAATCCATGGAACAAAGTGTTTGAACTTACTTATTGTCATTTGTGTTCGGTTTTCACCTCAATTTTAATGGTTTCATGTATTCATTTACTTTTTCAGCTAAAGCTGTCTCAATTATTCTTGGCCACATGCCTGGTATCAACAACAAATGGTTGTGTATATTCTTGAATCCTTGCCTTTCTTGGATTTGAAAGAGCCTTTTATGTTCATAAAAAGTTTCAGAAATCCTGTCTGTCCTTGAGAACTATCCAATCATTAATTTGAATCTTTCAAAGAGAAAAATGGTGCCTAAAGAGAAGAGTCATTAACTGCCTAAGGTGCATCACAATTTTAATTGACTGCTTTTTGAATTCATTTGCATGGCCAATGGCAATGCAGTAAGTCTTTAGCAAGCTATACTATTGAGGAAGGGGTTACTAACTACAATGTTACAACTTTTAAAAGCTTGTTTAAAGGGAAAAATAAATAGATTTCTCCTCAACTGTGTTTTCAGGATTCTGTATGAATATACAATGCTAATAATAAACAAATGAATATTGCTGTTGGGTATCATTAATAGCTTGAAAGAACTGAAAAAGCTTATTTTTGCAGTTCATTTTCTTGAAGTGGTTATTCAGATTGCATATGCAGTTTATGTACAGGCGCCTACATGCAAAAAAAAGTCAGAGGGACAAGCCTCTGTATTTCTTAGACCTTCTATTGTAGATAATCAGAACACAAGGACAAGTTCTAGCTCAGATGGGAGAAATCTTCAGAGCCAGCAAATTATACTGAGTTCTATCACTCTCAATCTAACTTTTATGACAGCCTAGAGACAGGAACATGGAAAGAAATGCCATCAAGCAGAGTAAAATTGCCAGAGTGTGTGGTCATAAAATACCTTATGGCCATTTGTTTCTATCATCTAGTAAGTCATTCAGATATTTTCTAATACTGTTTCATTGGGAAGGTGTTCCTAACCTCATTTCACCTACAGGAAATGAGAGAGGTGATTTGTTGACATTGAAAAGAACAGAAGGTAAAATGAAGGAAGATTTTTATCATGAGGATAAAAGAGTTGTGTGGAAAACGCAAGGAGCAAAGGGGAGAAGGAAGCAAACAAGATAGATTGTGTAGGAAAGGAACTATAACACTGCTCAGGACCGTTCACAGGGCACTGCTGTCACTTTCTGAAGGAGGAAATGGGAAGTTCTCTCAGTTATGTAAGTGGGAACCTAAGCTACAATCATTGCTTTGCCTTCCAATCACCAGCTTTTCATTTTTTGGCCCTTGCTTTCTTTCATGCATTTGGATTTGTCAAGAATCTACCAAGTTAACATGACAGATAATAAACTGGGATAAAATATATTGAATTTATTTTATTTTATTAACTTTAAAATTTATTTTAATTAAATAAACATGTATATCTCTGCATATATGTGCTGTGGAATAATGCTTTTGTACACTGGTGTAATAAAATGCTGATTGGCCAATAGCCAGGCTGGAAGTATAGTCGGGATAAGCAGACAAGGAAAATTCTGGGAAGAGGAAGGCTTAGTCAGGAGACACCAGCCCACCGTCCAGGGAGCAGCATGTGATGGCATACAGATAAAGCCATGGAACACATGCCAACATATAGATAACAGAAATGGGCTGAGTTTAAATGTAAGAGCTAGTCAGTGGTAGGCCTGAGCTAATGGCCAAGTAGTTTTAATTACTATAAGCCTGTGTGTGTATTTGGGTCTGAGCAGCTGCAGACCAGCCAGGACACAGGAAAACTTTCAGCTACATATATAAACATCAACACAGGTGCCTGTCAAGGTCAGAAAGAGCATTGGATCCTCAAGACCAATAATAACAGGTAATTGTAAACCATCAAACATTAGCTCTGGGAACTGAACTTTAGCAGACAGTATCCATCACTGAACTTAAAAAAAAATTCTGCATAAGTACTTGCTTTTGTATAAGGATAAATAGCTTTAAGAGAATTTACCTGCAATAATGAAGTGCATTGCATCACTTCGATAAACAGTATATGTATTGGTTGTGGATAGTCACAAAGTTAAAAAAAAACATGGGAGGAGAATAAATTTATTGACAAAATGTCAAAATAGTGAGAAAGAAATAGAGTTTTCTATAGAAAACAATAGATCAAACAGTTATTTTTTAAAATGTACTTTCACTTTAACTGTGATGGGCCAGAAGCAAACTCGTAGGAAACATAAGGTATTGAATTGTTGCTTCTGGATTCCTTAAAATATATGTCATGTTAATTCTTCATTTTAATAGCCAAATGGAATGAAATGAGGACAGATGCCTTCACACCTGACAAATTATACACCAATTTATAAACTCTAATATTATAACTTTAGACAAAAATAAATATGGAATATTTCCAGCTTTAGATAAACAAATATTTATGTATCTACACAGAAATTACTCACAGAGTAAATTGGTGTTAAATATGTAGTGGGTAGCCATTCCAGCTTTGGTCTGGAAGTTCCAACCCCCATTGAGGCTTTGGTAACTATCATGCCTACAAGGCGGGGCCAAGGGAGGGCCCCAAAGACCCGAGATTGGGATGCGCCACGCTCTCTTGCTGCTGGGAGCTTGGAAACTAGAGGTGGACCGAGGAGAGTTCTCCAGAGAACACCGCCAGACTGTGCTGCGTCTTTTTCAGAACCTGCCACCTATCTATCCCTTTATTTGTAAGTTACCCACTAAATAAATCTCCCTTTTAACTATGTGGAGTGGCCTTAATAATTTCACCAATATCTGGCACCCAATGTGGAGCATGAACCCACAACCCTGAGATTAAGAGTCTCATGCTCTACTGACTGAGCTAATTTGCACTGTAATTTGCACTGTTATGGATTCTTATATGTTGATACAAATGTAAACTATTTTTATATTCCTTTTTAAGATAATTTGTATGTTGATACAAATACAGAACTATATTTGTGATAATGTACATATATTTCTACTCTTATTTGAAATATTTGTATATTGATGCAAATGTAAATTTATATCTGTCGTACTTTATGTATGTTCTACTTCTGTTTAGGATATTCGGTATATTGATATATATTTAAGATTATTGTCATATTGTCACACTTAATAATTTCAAACTACTTTCTTGAGTCTCTTAAACTAATTATTCTTTTATTCTATAAACTACGGAATAGTGCACATTATTATCTTTTTATTCAACCAGATTTATGTTTCCTCTGTCTCTTTATCTCTCCTTCCTCACTCTGTGTCTCCATCTTTTTCTCTGTCTTTCTCATTATGTGGTCTTGGTAATACTGTATCCTTTAACATAATTTTGTTTATTGTCGCCTGTATGCCTCAGAAGAATGATAGAGACAGATTATACCACTATGAATTAGTGTGTCATCAGGTCTCAGAAAAAAATTTAAACTAAGAATTTACCATTAAACTAAGAATTTACCATTTTACAAGGAATTAAAAGAAATACCTCAAAATTATTAACATATATACATTTCAAGATGTTATATATATTATCATGATTTCCTTAAAGATTTTGTATTTATATGCTCTATTTTCTTTAAATATAACCTATTTGCATTTATTTCTAAAAAAGTAAGGAGATTAAATTATGTGTAGCGATATTGAAAATTATATAACTAAATAATTGCTAAATATCTCATCTTATAAAATTCCCTGTATTGATAAATAGTGAGTTTATACTAGGGCTGACACATCTATTTATTATGAAATAGCCTAAATTTTTCCTTTCAGATTACCTAGCATAACAATATGACTGATTGTGGGACATAGTAATGATTGCCCTGCCCACCAATGAGAAAATCAGGGAAAAGGAACCTCTACTCCTGACAATATTTTAAAGAAAAAAAACTCTTTGTTCCACTTGACTCACCCCATGCTCAGGAACACAGACCAAGCTACATTAGAACAGACTTGAGTGTCAGAAATTCGCTGTGGTGCACATCAAACTCTTAGTAATAGCCCAAATTATATCCCATTTCTGCTGAAAACGCCCTGATAGATTTCCAGCTTTGTCTTAAATACCAGACTTTAGGCAGGTAGCACCAGACCTCCTATGAACTTGCTTTTCCACATTTGTTTATCTTGTCCTCTCATTTCCAAATGCATTCTGTAGAGTTGGAATCTCAGCACTGCCTGTTGCTTTCACAAAAATAGTTCCCATTTTTATAATTTCTTCCCAGATGTCACTGGCTCTCCATTAACTCATCCTTCATGGGTGGATTTGAAATAAAGCCCTTTTCTCATCAAAAAGCTTTTTCATTCTGTACAACAGTGTGGGAGGCCTGCTCCCACCTTTTAAAGGGTTACTATGAGGAGGAGAGAAAAATAAAAAATTAGGTAGAATGATAGGCCTAGATGACAAGAGGAAAGACAGAAACACAGGATAGCTCGGGAGGACCTGGGTCAATATCCATCAACCCAGAACTTATTAAGAAGGGTTTTTTAACAATGCCACAAGACGAGGCCAAAGACCTCCCCCTTGCTAGATATAGTCAACTGTAGACCCTTCCAAATAGCTGGTACCCAGGCCAGTGGTCTAATCACTGTCTTACACAGCCCTGTTGGTAAAGCAAGCTCAGATCTCACTAGTAAACCTCTGTGGGCTCCCACACAACAGGGTCAAAGAAGCAATGATAAGCATACAGAACAGTTCTAATCACTTTCACTGCTTGTGCCTAGGGGTCAGAAACTCTTAGAAGTCTCCAGGCCAAATGGGAGCTGTTCGCATGTGCTTAAACATGCTAAACAGGGGAAAAGGAAACATCTTGCCTGGGCAATCCTTGGCAGACAGAGGCATCCATCCCAGAGGAATAAAGAAAGATCTATGGGAGCAGAATTCATGAACCAGGAAAATGTAGGAAGTTCTGTATTATACACAAACTACAAAACATTGTAAGGACTTCTGGGAAAGTTTTGCCTTCCTGGCCAATTTAATGAAAATAGAGTTGCTTTTATGTTGACAGAAACAACACCAATTTGGATTAAGGCACAATGCATCTAGTTTTTCTATCACAGGCAAATACCCAAATGATCTGCTATACCCAAATAGGAGTGAGGAGACCACAGCATATGTCACAGAATACATAAGGCAGAAGGCTTTCTGATAATAATACTACAAAATGACTACTGTCATCTTGGTTTATTATCATGCAACCACTGTCTACTGTCAAAAAATGTTTCTTAATGCTACTGTATGAGTTTTCAGATGCATAAATATGAATGGGTGAAGTTAGTCAGCATAATAAAAAATATGAAACATCTTGCTTGAGTCCTACCCAGTTATGACACCTATGAACCATATTAATGACCAGCATGGGGTGATAACCCTAAGGTTGCAATAATAGCACACATACCTTGCAGGAACCAACAGCTCTCTAGTTGAACTTAAGACCCACTCAACCAATGGAAGGCCATGCTTGATCCTGCAAAGTTAGCTAACTATCCAGTGCTAGTGGTTATTGATGGAAGATCTGCCACCATTAATTAATAAAACGAAATAAGCCCTAACAAAATACAAGCACTTGTCCTTATACCCACAGATAAGTGCAGTCTTCACCCCTCTCAAGGAAACTTCTCTGCGCAACAGACAGGGACTACTACCAAAAACCACAACCAATCAAAAGGTAGAGCCATGGAGCCCAGTCATAGTGGACATATGACTATAAAGTAATCTTGCATCTAAAGCTCAAAAAAATTTTACAGGGAATAGGGTTAAAAAAAGTCTAAAAGTCGAAGTATTAGGCAGTTTATTGTCAGATTGTGTCTTCTGGTAATAGCAGAAGCTATATCCATGGAATCATCAACAGGACTGCCCAAAGGTGAGGTGAACAAGGAGGATAGCGATGAAAATGCCAAACTGGACAGAAAAGAGCCAACCAGTCCCTCAACCCACACAAATATCAAAATGTATTTAATAGATCAACACTTACAAGAAAGTCAAAAGAACCACCAACTACAAGAAATTAAGAGACTTAACTTAGCAACGTAAAACTGTGGCTCTGAGTCTGATTACATCTCTGTATGGCAAGAAGAACGTCAAGATTTCTGCAGTACTGTGATATAATCCAGCAAGCTACATTTCAAAAAAGAAATCTTTGGAACTCATAAAAAGTAATGAAATATAAATATAAATTTTTGGAAGAAAGAACAGCAGATGAACCATAAGGACATGAATTAACAGAGAATATGATGCTGTGTGAGAGAGAAAAAGACAAGGACACAGTGAGTCAAAAGAACAGGCAAAGACAAGTCAAACCCTGCCAGTACCACTTCCAACTTCTAATCGAACAGCCAATTTTGTGCACAAGCACAGTCTGGAGGGCCTTAAGGTTGCCACTTGTAATTCGCTTTTCCCAGTCTTTCTCACTAAATTCAACATTGACATTAGCAACGGCATTTCTTTAAGCACAAAGATAACAGATGCAGACAACGTCTTCAGTAAGCAAAACAGAACATGATGCACATTAGCACAGAGTCATCTCTGAAAGAAACACCAGGAATAAATAGTTAAACTTTCTGTTTATATTACTATACCTTACATATTGGTTAACATTCCTTTTGTTATTATCTTGTTCCTCCATTTGGTCAAATATTACTAAAAAGGAAGCAGGTTTTACTTTATTCATCACTACATAAACCTTGAATGAATTACATAGATCTAATTCTAAACAGATAAATTTGGTTTGCAATGATGGTTGTGTGTCCCTCTGTTTAGCAGGGTTACCTTGGAAAGTGAATTAAGTTTCTTTATACCATTTTTTGTTTGTTTGTTTGTTTGTTTTTTCGAGACCGGGTTTCTCTTTGTAGCTTGGGAGCCTGTCCTGGAACTTGCTCTGTAGACCAAGCTGGCCTCAAACTCACAGAGATCCGCCTGCCTCTGCCTCCCGAGTGCTGGGATTAAAGGCTTGTGCCACCATTATTTTAATGATGATGTTAATAAGTTTAATTACTTCACAAGGTGTAGAGAGAGCAACATGTAGAGAGGGGCTTGGAGAAATGGATCAGTAGTTAAGAGTTCCAAGCATCCTTCCAGTGGATCACAGATGCCCGGAATGACTGCTCCAGGGAATCTGATGGCCTGTTTTAACCTCCACGAGGACTAGGCACATCTGTGGTCAATTACCCAAAGCTTAACATCAAAGAAGTCATTTTCTTCTTTCTTTCTTTCTTTCTTTCTTTCTTTCTTTCTTCTTTCTTTCTTTCTTTCTTTCTTTCTTTCTTTCTTTCTTTCTTTCTTTCTTTCTTTCTTTCCTTTTTCTTTTTTCTTATTTTGCAGTAGATGATGATTAACACAGAAACCCCCAACTGGTCAATCCACAAAGAATAAAGAAAATCCTCAGCTCTAAATAGGATATCTGTATCACCCCTCTTTCCTCAGTACTCAGAGATCATAACGGGAGAAGGGACAGAAAGATTGTAAGTGATGAAGATAATGGACAGCTACTGTGAAAGATTAGTTGGGCCACTGCATACATGGCCACATGTCTTTTTAAAAGAGAAGATAATGCATCAGTACATCTGTAGAAGTCATGAAGCCATCAGATAATATTGAAAAGTTTGTTCTTTTTTTAATATTAACACCAATTACACACATCACATCCCTGATGTGAAAAAAAAACTACAAAAGCCTTTG
This sequence comes from Peromyscus melanophrys, assembly GCA_902168415.1. Taxonomy (NCBI): domain Eukaryota; kingdom Metazoa; phylum Chordata; class Mammalia; order Rodentia; family Cricetidae; genus Peromyscus; species Peromyscus melanophrys. The sequence continues at coordinate 33,919 of CABHPR010095298.1, forward strand.
TTCTTTTATGCATATTATTAGAGCTGTCATGAAAATTTTAGACTTCCTTTGGTATCTCTTATAGCCTGTGTTAGTGGTTGGATGTGAAGAGCTATGGGAAGTGTGGTGGTGTGAATGAAAATGACCTCCATGGGAGGCACAAAGGAGTGGCACTATTAGGAGGTGTTGCCTTGTTGGAGTAGGTGTTGCTTTGTTGAAGGAAGTAGATTTTGAGGACCAGTGGGGCACTCTCTCTTCCTGTTGTCTGCCAATCTGGATGCAGAACTCTCAACTACCTCTCCTGTACCATGTCTGCCTGTGTGCTGCCATGGTTCCCACCATAATGACAATGGACTACACCTCTGAACTGTACACCAGCCCCAATTAAAGGATTTCCTTTATAAGAGCTGCTATAGTCATGGCATCTCTTCACATCAAGAAAGACCCCTGGAGGGGTGGGAGTTGGGGATGGACTGAAGGGGAGAGCTGAGGGGTGGGAGGAGGGAGGACGGGGGAATCCAATCCATGGCTGATATGTGAAATTAAGTTAATTATAAAATAAAAATACTATAAAAAAAGAAAAATGCTGAGATGAGAAGAAGAAACCATCAGTTCATCACAAACCCATTTGTGTTCATTCACACAGGCTCATATGCATGTTTCTGTCCTTGATTTGTGTCATTAGCAATAAATGTCTATATTCTCATTACATGTGTAACGTCAATGAAAGAACACTATCTAAAATAGATGCCACACAGTGTATGTTTCAAATGATACAGTTGAAGGAGTTTAGCCATGTCAGATGAAGAACAAGTCAGAAGGATTCAATGAGCCAAAGTAGTGAAAAGGAGAAAGAAACAAAAAATATATCTCCACTTGTAATCAGTTCTATAAACTTTGTACCTTATAAACAAATATTATTAAACAGTTAAATCAGCTTCAATCACTTCAAATGCCAGAAACAATTCAAACGTGTACCAATAAGATGTTAAATCTATGCAGCTTTTATATATCTAATTTCTCTAAAATTGTCAGAAGTGCTCCATGAGATGGTAGTATTTCTCACTGTTATGTTGCTTAGTGTTAACAGTATGTGCATAGCTTTCCCAAACGGCTCTTGAGCAAGAAACCTACCACAATAACAAAATCATTACTTCTTGATGCATCATTTTCCTTATGATATAATTCTTTGCAACTAAATGTGAAAGAACAATGAGTATTATGATTTATTTAAAATATAAATTATAGACTCCATGCTAAACCACAGGTCATGGCTGCCAGAAAACCAGGTAGGCTGCCTTTAATCCTTCTTCCTTCTCTCCACTCTCCCAGATGCAATCCCCCAGTCTCTTCCCTAGCCCTGCAATAGAACACCAGCTTCAGCATTCCCTCAGTCCCATGAATGTCTCCTGTGGATCCAACAACCTATCCTCTTTTAAACTCCTTCCCCTACTTGTTGCTTTCTTCCATACCCCAACTCCAGTAGGCTTCTTCTGCTAACCTAAGGATCACTCCTCCCAAAGCAACAAGTAGGTTGAAGCAGACCTACACCTCTCTTACTGCTCCTGAGATCCAATTGCTCCAGTCTCATCCCCTGTTGTGATCTCCTCCTCCTCTAGTTCCCCATTCCTGATGGTTCAGAAAGATTCGTTTTCAACATTCCTTCCCACAACTCATCCCAGAATCCCAGCTTCCAACAGCAGCAGGCTTTCCCTGTGAACACACCAGATGAACAGCCTAGGAAAACAGGCAACACACAGACATCACAGTTTCTGAAAATTCAAAGAGGAAGCAAACCAAGGAACAGTACAACTAAGTAACAGAGACAAATCCAGAAAGCAGCACCTAGACCTATTATCATACCAAACCCAGATGCCTAGACACTAGCACAAAAATACAATCTATGAGAGTCAGAGTGATCTGTCTCCAGTAGAGTCCAGCTGTCCAAAGGTCAGCATATTCTAATATAGCTGAAGCATATGAAAACAGCCTTCATTAATATGATAAGAGGTCCTTAAAGAGGAAATGAAAAGCTCTGTTATAGAAACTCAGGAAAACACTAACAGTATGAGGAAATAAACAAAACTGTTCAAGATGTGAGATTGGAATAAAAATAAAGAAAGAAAACACAAAGTGAGTGAATTCGGGAAGTAAAGCTTTTAGGAATTTGAACAGCAACTACTGAGGCAAGCTTCACTGACAGAATACAAGAGATAGAAGAAAGAATCTCAGGCAATGAAGATACAATAAAAGATATTGATACTTTGAGCAAAGAAAATGTTTAATCAATAAATTCTTGACACAAAACATCCCTTGCTGGTGGCTGTGTCAGAGGAGCAACAGGTAGCAATTGAAGATCAAGGCGTCAGCACTCCAAAAGGAAACTCTCTGATGGGTCGGTCAATCTTGGTTTGGCAAGGTCCCTGACCACAGACCCTGAAATGTCTTTTGCTTATACTGTGCCTTTACATGTTTGCCCCTGCCATCTTCCTCTGGTATCTTGCATGGTATGAATGTGTGTAAGGAGATCCTCACTGCCTGTAATGTAGCATGTTTATCTCATGGAAACATCCTGTTCTACAGGGCATTTTTAATACGAATTATTATGAAGATGATTTCTTCCTAAGCTGTACTGTCTAAATGATGATAATAATAATGTTAATTCATAAAGAGCTTTGATGAACAAAAATAAATACAAGGAAGTGTCACACAGCTAGAACACATGAGTTTCTATTGAGGAGCTATATAGACTGTTGCTTAGGTTAATGATTAAGAAAAGCAATTGAGTCTTAGTTAGCCCACCCAGCTTAAATTCTTTTAACTTTAATATTTGGAGATGTGTTCACAGGTTTCAGGGCACATCACAGCTGAAACAAAGTTTGAAAATAATTTAAAGTTAGACTAAGATGTTTTTGTCAAATAGCTTTGAGGTGAAAAACCAAAGAAGATAATCTAAAGTTTTAGAAAGGCACATAGTTTAACGGGGAACTCTTTAAAGTCAGGGAACAAGAACAATGCAGCCCAATTATTACTAGCTGACACACCTTTCTTGCTAGGATTGGTTGATGACCAAAGGTGATGATTATTTCCTTATACCCATTTTTGCCCTTACTCTCTTGACATAAAAAAAAAAAAAACTATTGATGAGTGGGTATGTACCCTAAGATTTAAAATAGAGGTGACTGATTCTTTTTTATATATAAAAGTTTATGTTTGTGATTCCTTACCTTTCAAGGTAAGTAATAAAGTAATAGGTCCTTTCTTTGTAATTGCAAAATGCAACCTGCCAGTAAAATACCTGACTGAGAAGAATACCTTGCTTGCCCAAATGGTTAATCTGTAACTAGTGGCTTGGATATGAATGTATGCATGTTCTTGGGATAATTTGTTTTTCACCTATAATAAGTAAAATGTTTAATCATGTAAGGGATATGAAAAACAAGCTGTTTTTTATTGTTTGTTTTGTATTCATTGTATTCATTCACTTGAAAAACAGAATGTCACCATATTGTAATTTTTATACTGCCTGAAAGATTTTGCTGGGGTTTGTAAGCTATAAGAAAAAGAATAAAGATAGAATGAAAATGGGCTAGAAGGAAAACATCAAAAATGAGAGTTAGAAGGAAAACATCAAGAAGGAGAGAGGGCTGTACCGGCAAGCAGCTGCCTCTGTCATTTCTATAGTTTTGGAAGTTGTTTGCTCTGCACTTCCTGTTTACACAGGTAATATTATATCTTTCTCAATCTCTGATAGGGTTGGAGAAAAGATAGTTATAGTTTCAGTTTTCCTTGTTACCAAATTCAGAAAAGAATCTCACAAATGAGGTGTAAAGTTTGCAAGGTTGAGTGACATAAAAGTTTAAATTGTTTTTTTGAAGAAAATGTTTTGAGGTCTAAGGAGATAGATAGTGAATTACGTATAAAACTTTGGACTCATCAAGATTGGATAGATAATGGAGTATTTTCTATGAATTTGCCAAATGCAAATGGACTGGATACTGTAATGTAATTCTTACTTGACAATTATTCTTATTGTTTATATTCATACTATGTTAATGCTAAAACTTTTCTTTTAATTTAGAGACAAGGGGAAATGCTGCATATTTGTTTAACTGTGCAAAGATATGAATTTATTTAACTATGTAAAGATATGTTTCATTTGTATAATTATGTAAAGATGTATTGCTGTTTTACCTTGCCTACCTGATTTCTGATTGGTTTAATAAACAGCTGAATGGCCAGTAGTGAGGGAGGAGATAGAGGTGGAACTTCTGGGCAGGGAGAGTAAGCAGGTGGAGGAATTAGGCTCGAGAAAGAAAGAAAAGGAGAAGACAGGGGACACTATGGGCCAGACAGACAGGGAGGGAGGAAGCAGGAAAGTAGGATATACAAAATGAAAGAAAGGTAAAAAGCCCTAAGCCAAAATGTAGATGAATAGAAACAGGTTAAATTAGGTTAAAAGAGCTAGTGGGACAAGCCTAAGCTAAGGCTGAGCATTCATAATACATAATAAGTCTCCGTGTCTTTAACTGGGTAGCTGGTTGGCAGCCCAAAGAAAATTCCATCTACACACTCAACAATGACATGTCATTCAGACAAAAACCAAACAAAAATACTGGAGCTAGCCGAAACTATAAACCCAATGGACATAACATACATTGGCAGAACTTTCAACCAGACAAAAAAAGAATATGTCTACTGTGAATCTCACTTGAACTTTCTGAAAAATTGTCCACATTCTGGGACACATAGCAACTTCCAACAGATACAAGAAAATTGAAATAACTTCCAGCGTCCTATCACACCACCATGTATTAAAGCTGGATATGAACAACAACAGAAACAACAGAAAGCTTACAAACTCATGGAAACTGAACAGCCCCCTATGGAATGGAGAATGGGCCAATACAGAAATAAGAAAGAAACAAAAAGATTTCTTGAATTCAATGAAAATTAATCGGCAGCATATGCAAACTTGATACAATGAAAGTGGTTCTAAGAAACACAGCACTACATGCCCACATTAATAAAAGAAATGTGAGTGACTGTGGAGGCCCACAAAGGTTTCCTAGAGAGATTCAGCTTGCTTTACCCAGCAGGGCTGCATTAGAGGATGGCTTGACCATATGTGTGGTTACCAGGTGATTGGAAAGGGTCTGCACTTGGCTGTGCTAGGGAGAGGTCTTTTGTTCCACCCCTTGGCATTCCTATTAAGGAAAAAAAAAAAACCTTTAGAAGAGACAGAAGGGGCTGGTGGATAATCATCCAGGCCCTCCAGAGGCTATCCTGTGTGTTTCTGTTTCTCTCCCCTCTATCCTTCTATCTAAATATTTCTCAATCTTCCCTCCTCAAGAGTACCCTGGAAAAAAAGGGGCAGCATGTGGGGCATACATGAGCTACAAAGATGGTGCTGAGAGGAAGTTAGCTCAAGTTGTTTACTCTGAAATTAGATACAAAGATCAGGAGATGATGTCAGTGTGTAAACAGCTCAGAACCAAAAAGTGAGTATAGGATGACCTTTAAAACGATTGGTTGGTTCCTTCCACCTCCTCCTAGGGTTCTGAGGTTTTCTGCTATAAAGGAGGCTTACTACCTAACAGTAAACGAGTTCTTGCTTGACTTGACTCCCCACTGCGTCTGATTGTCTCTGGGTAAGAGGAAGGCTAGGAAACCTGCAAGCTGTGGGTTTACCTTTCCTGGGTTCCAGGCCACTTCTTCAGAGGTGACCTAAGTTCCCAGTGGGGCAAGACCCCACAGTAGCAGGCCTCCCACAGAGAAATGGGTAGGACCCCTACAAGTGATCTTACACTAGCAATGTAACAGCACACCTGAGAGCTCTAGAACAAAAAGAAGCAAGCATGCTCAAGTGAAGTAGATAGGAAGAAATTACCAAACTGAGGGTTAAAAATCAATAAAATGGAAACAAAAAGAAATATATAAAGAAACCATGAAACAAAGAATTGGTTCTCTGAGAAAATCAACGAGAGAGACAAACCCTTATCCAAGCTAACTAAAAGAAAGAGGGAATATCCAAATTAACAAAATCAGAAACAGAGAGGGGGACATAACAGACACAGAAGATATCCAAAGAATCATAAGGACATACTTTTAAAACATGTAGGAGAAAGAGAAGGAAATTTGTCAAGTTGATTTTATGAGAATGCAGTTACCATGATAGTAAAAACACTGGGAAAACAATACTCAATAAAGACAGAGAACTACAGACCAATTTCCCATATGAACATATATGCAAAAGTACTTAATAAAATACTTGTAAGCCAAATCTAAGAACTCATAAAAGATTATCTACCATGGTTAAGTAGGATTCATCCCAGAGATGTAGGTATTGTTCAATATATGAAAATCAGTGAATGTAATCTACCATATAAACAAACTGAGAGAAGAAAAAATTATGATCATCTCATTAGATGAAGAAAAATTTTTTGACAATACCAAACACCCCTTTATGATAAAAGCTCTGGACAAATTAGAAATACACAGAACATACCTAAATATAATAAAGGCAATTTACAGCAAGACTATAGCCAATATCAAATTAAATGGAGAGAAACTCAAAGCAATTCCACTAAAATCAGGAAGAAAAAAAGTTGTTTTTTTTTT
>CABHPR010095306.1:0-10580 GCA_902168415.1 Peromyscus melanophrys
ACACACACCCTGTGGACAGTGCACACACACACACACACACACACACACACACACACACACACACACCCTGTGGACAGTGCACACACAGAGCCTCTACTTCTCCTTCCCGCTCTTCATTCATTCTTTCCATCATTCAAGAGCACGCTGGAAGAGAACCACTTGTCAGAGTTGGCTGTCCCTCCTCAAAGAGCACTCCTACATCCTCAAAGCAATCTGGGGATAGCGGGGGTTACCAAGCTCATAGCATATGACCTGGCCAGGTCAAGTTGCCTGGACACCTAGATATATGGCCCATAGCAAGATACTCCTGTAGGAATGGGGAAATTCTATAGATTTTTTGTTTTTATTAATTGCGTGCAGGGTGCACACAGATATGCCATGGCTCAGATGTGGAGGTCGGAGAACAACTTTGTGGAGTCATTTCTCTTCTTCATCTTTATGTGGGTTCTGGGAATCAAATTTAGGCCTTCAGAGTCGCACAAGTGTTTTACTTCCAGAGTCATTCCAATAACTCAAATTCTGCGTGTTTAGAAGGCAGCCAGCACAAGTAAAGGACATGGTTAGGAAGCAGGTGCCCAAACTAGGTTGGCTTCATGAAAACAACACGCAACATATACCATGAAACACGCTCCTGCGCTGTGTATATCCTGGGAAGAACACGTTTCTGCTATGAGCACCTTCCCAGCACCAGCTGAAATCCCAGCGCCAGCGGACTCTGTCTGAAATCCTAAGCAGGGCAGGAAGAACTGGAGCCTCCTCCACTCCCACCGAGAACTGTGGCCCTGGGTCACGTGCTATCTGCCCTACTTTCCTTTCTGTTGCTGTGCTAGAAACTCCCTACAAAAACAAAGCAGGAGAGGAAAGGTCTACGTCATCTCACAGTTACAGGTGACAAGTCTGTCACTGTGAGAAAGTCCAGTCAGGAGCTGCAGACAGTCACTCTCGTCCACGGTCAAGAGCAGAGAGGAATGCATGCACACCTCCTGTTCAGCTAGCTTTCTCTACGCTTACAGAGTCTGGGGACCCAAACCAGGGATGGTGCTCGCTCCAGGCTGGGTCTTCCCATACCATTATGGCAATCAAGACAGTCCTCGCAGACAACCCACAGGCCAAGCTGATCTACACATTCGAATCCCTTCCACTGTGGTTCTAGGCTGTGTCAGACTGAAGATGAGAGCTAACCATGTAGCCAGGTATGGTGACCCATGCTCTTAATCCCAGCACTCGGGAGGCAGAGGCAGACAGATCTCTGTGAGTTCGAGGTCAGCCTGGTCTACAGAGTGAGTTCCAGGACAGCCAGGGCTACGCAGAGAAACCCTGTCTTGAAAAACCAAAACCAACCAAACAAAAACTGAACTGACCATGGAGTGCTCATGTCAGTTCATCTCTACCTCCTGGTGGGTGGATCACTGGACCCGATCCTGACCTTTTATGCCTGTTTCTATTCCATCTGCGGACATGCTCTTTGATGGACCACAGAGAGTGTGCTCCGCTAGAGAAGGTAAAGAAGGCTGCATCCCAGGAGCCTCTCAGAGAACCTGTTCAAGAGTTCCCACTGTCAAAGATAATGGAGGGAACCTCCTAACACAGTCACTTTCTACCACCACTACCCTAGCACTCCCACAGAGTATCTACTTTTATAGACTCGGATCCAGGGTGGGAGAAAAAGACATGTCTAGCCAGCTGGTCTGGTGTACTTGGCAAGCAGACACCTAATGATCAATGCCCAACACTGTCCACTGGCCTTCATATGCATGCACTCACATGCATGCACACACACAGACACCCACACACACTTGTATGCCCCCACACGTGCAATTCCACAATGGTGCACTAACAAACATATGTGCACTGACCATACACACACACACACACACACACACACACACACACACACACACACACAGCTGAAAAGAAATACAAAAGCATCTGATGGGAACATTCAGAGACTGTAGCAGAGGCCAGTGTGGAACTGTGGTCCATGGCACACCAGCTGCCTTTTAAGGATGATGACCAGAATCCCAATCAACTGTGCTGCACCACATGCATCCCACACCCACTACACCCAGGATCCAGGCGGGGCTGCCGAGGGCCAGCTGTGTTCCAGGAGCTCTTAGTTCCGAGACAAGAATCCACAGAGAAGCCTCACCTGCACAACAGGGAATATGTGAATAAAGTCCATGCCCTGGATCTGGTGGGGCTCCAGCTGATGGGGACACTTCATCCTTGGGAGAACCGAGACAATCTTTTCCGAAAGAGCTCTGTCCAGAAAACAAACAAGCAGAGTGACACACTGAGTGGCTAGAAAGACATCTCTGAAGTTTAGTCAGCCCTCCGAAGAAATCTCGGCACAGGAGAAGCATAATTCAGCTGCGTGATGTAAGTGTGTGTGGGGGTCAAAACAGCTTGACCACACAACTGCCATGGCAGGCTTAAGAGGACCAGACACAGCTTCTGTGACAGGCTTACTGGCAGGCAACACTGGGATCCAGGAGAAGCTATGAGCTGACCCCACCCAGGGATGGACCAACATCTAACGGGAAGTACCTGACATCCCAAACATTCCCTATACCCCGAGACAAATGTCAGCCAATGAGGGTCCTGAACCCTGGAATTCCCCTCACCCTGACCTCTGCCATGATAAAACCCCACCCTGCCCAGGCTCGGGGCTCTCTGCTCTCACTGCTGCATCAGACAGAGGCCACGCTCCGAGCTTGAAATAAAGGCTCTTGGCTTTTACGTATGGGATTCAGTCTCCATGGTGGTCTTCTGGGGGTCCCCTCGATCTGGGCATAACAGTAAGGTCTCAAAACTGATTGTTCTCATCATTTGTTATTTCTCTCCCTTCCTTCTTTCCTTCCTTCCTTCCTTTTTTTTTTTTTAAAGGCAAAGTCTAATACAGTCCAGGCTGGCCTCAAACTTGCTAAGTAGACAAGGCTGGCTGGTGGTGGTGTTAACAGGCGCGTGCCACCACGCCCTATTGCATGTGGTGCTGGGGATCACCTACCCAGACTCTACACTAAGCCAACGGAGACCAGCAGCTGTGCTGGTTCTGGGTCCGGGCTCAGTGTGAGTCCTTATGATCAGCACACCATCGTGCTGTTCTTTAGTAGCATCCTCTTCAGCGGGAGGGGTGTGCCCTCTAGTGGGCCCCAAAGCTATAGCTTGCAAAAGGACCATTTGGTCGCTTCAAATCTAGAGGCTGAGACTTCAACAGCACATAGCTAACCTTTGGCCTTTGGAGAGGGTTCTCCCCGCCACTCCTCATAACCAGCTTAATCGGGCAATTCATAAATGCCCGGAGGGAAGGATGTAACAAGTCATTTCGGGTTTTATGAGCCTCTTAAAACTGCCTCCCAGAAACTACAGCCAAGTCATCCCGACAGTCCCAGGGACAAGTGGGAGTGGCCACCAGCCCTAACCCGAGGGCAGGAGCGACAGGGAAGGAAGTACAGGGGGATGGGGGGCATGTTGCGCAGGGTAGGGGAAAGAAGTCAGGGAGACTTCTTAGAGACAGTCACAAGTCACCCTCTGCTTTGCCGGGGGAACTTGGACTTCCTAAAAAAACGTCAGAAGAGGCATCCCAGTAAGCTTTGTCAACCTGACACAGCCTGGAGTCGTTTAGGGGGAGTGCCTCCATTGAGGAACTGCCCAGATCAGACTGGCCTGTGTGTCTGCTTGGGGGACTGTCTTGTTAATTGCTATAGGAGTGCCCGGTCCGTGGTGGGCAGCACCCTCCCTGCGCAGGTTGCCCTGGAGTGTATCAATGTTGGCTAAGCATGAGCCTGGGGGGAGTGAGCCAGCGGGACTCTGCCACAGATACTGCTCCCGTTCCTGCTGGAGTTGCTGCCCTGGCTTCTTCAAAGATGGACTGTGTGTGACCTGTAAGCCCTCTTTCCTCCCCTAAGCTGCTTCTGATCATGGTGTCTATCACAGCAATGAAACAAAATCAATAAAACAAGAGACATGTTTAGGCCACCAGGCAAGCTTCCTAGCTTAAGATTTTAGTATGACCACTGTCACTGCAGATTACAAATCTGACTTTAAGGTGATTTTCTTTTTAGACAGGATCTTATTAGATAGCCCAGGATAGCCTCAAAATTGTAATCCTCCTGCCTCAGCTTCCTGAATGCTTGGATTACAGGTGTGCACCACCTCACACAGCCAACTCTTTTCGAGTGTTCAGTGTTGGACACACTACTTCCTCCTCCACCACAGTCGATTGGTCCTGGATCTAAATCCCAGCCCTTGCACCACCTCTGGGACTTCCGGCTAGTCACCAGCTGGGGCTGACAGATCCCTAGCAAAATGAGAAAGAACTGGGACAGCAAGATGACTCCGAGGGCAAAGGCATTCATGGCAAACCTGACGATCTGAGTTCAGTCACATGCGTCCAACTCCACACGTAAGTTATAGAACACACGTACGTACACACACACACACACACACACACACACACACACATACACACACACACGCACACACGCACACAGAGCAAAAAAACTTAAAATCCTCATCTCACCTGTTCAAAGGCAGGACAAATGATAAGACGCACGCACAGTGCTGGGAAGAGGTTCCCCTCAAGTCTCAGTCCCACAGCACCACCCTGCTCACGTCACTCAAAACTGCACGTCTCCCACGGTGTCCCTCCCCAAACCCTTCCCCAACTGTGACTGTTGCCAGTGCTGATGCAGCCTCCACATATATTACACTCCTTCAGGATTTACTTTTTACTTCTTAACTGTGTATGTGTGTGCCCAGAAAAAGGCATCAGATCCCCCGGAGCCAGAGTTAGGCTGTGCTGGCTAGTTTTATGTCAACTTGACACAAGCTATTGTCATTTGGGAAGAGGGAACATCAACCGAGAAAATACAGCCACTAGAATGACCTGTGGGCAAGTCTGTGGAGATTTTCTTAATACTTAGATACTGATGGGGGAGAGAGGGCCTAGCTCACTGTGTATGACGCCATCCTGGGCTGGTGGTTCTGGGCTGTATAAGAAAGCAGGTCCAGCAAGCCTTGGAGAGCAAGCCAGTAAGCAGCACCCCTCTAGTTCCTGCCTCCAGGTTCCTGCCTTGACTTCCTTCTTAGATGGGCTGTGATGTGGAAATGTGAGTGAAATAAACCCTTTCCTCCCCAAGTTGCTTTTGGTTATGGTGTTCTAATCACAACAGCAGAAAAATAACTAAGATACAACCCAGACAGCTGTGAGCTGCCCAACCTTGGTGCTGAACACAGAACTCTGATCCTGTGCCAGAGCAGTATGTATTCTTAACCACCAAGTCATTTCTTCAGCCCCACATTTTACTCCTTATTTGTTATCTGTAGTCTAAGCCATACTAGTTCTAAGCTTTATGATGGCAGGGCACGTCTCCTTAGTGTTCCCAAAAAATGATGTCTGACCCGCAGTATTCATAAAGACTTGATGAATATCTATTGACAGGATTAACGAAGAGGCTCTTTCAGTTTTCTCCTTTAAAAAGTACCATTTACACTGACAAAATGGCCAGTGAGTTAAGAAACTTGCCAGTAGGTCTGACAACCTGAGTTCAGTCCCTGGGACCTAAATGGTGGAAGGAGAAAATGACTCCCTCAAGTTATCTTCTGATCTACACACACACACATACAGAGCATGCACATGCACACACGCACACACACACACACACACACACACACACACACACACACGCACACATGCAAACTTACATACACACAAACCTTTAAGTGCCATTAGGTCAAGAAGATTGCATTTTCTTTCTTTCTTTCTTTTTTTTTCTAATTCCATTCCTGTATTTAGTGATTACCATAAAAATGATTATACATGTAAGAATCTACCTGCATATAAATCATAGAAAATTAACTGTTATCATAAACATTATGCCCTTACCATTTTGAAGGTAATGTTAGGGTGGTAGCTGGAGATGGAAGGCCAAACAGAGATGTTAAAAATGTCTACTCTGCATACTTAGAAACCACGATGTTAGTGGGTTAAGAAACTGAAGCTTGGGCTGGGGAGATGACTCAGAGAGTAAATAAAGGGAATGTCTCACTCTCGCGAGCCCCAGGACCTGAGTTTAATCCTAAAACCCAGGGGGAAAGGAAGTCAGGCATGGTGATGCACCACTGTAATCCCAGCACTGGAGAGGGTAGACAGCAGTCCCCTGGGACACACTGGCCTGTCAACCCAGCCTACTTGGCAAGTTCCAAGCCAGCGAGAGACCCTGTTTTTAAAAAGGTAGACAGTGCTTGAGGAACAAGAGCTCATCCCCTGGCTTGCTTACACACACACACACACACACACACACACACCCCAGATTAAATACAGCTTTATAGCATGAGAAATGAAAAAGAGTGTGCACCATAAAGCCCTCCTCCTTCTTATTAGGTCTTTCTATGGTAAACCCTGGGAACTTACATTTTTTGACCGATTGTAGAGTTTTCCTGAAAGAGCAAGTCTACATCCACATCAAAGTTGCAAGTGGTGATACACCACGTCATTCCTCCTACTACCTGCAAGAAAAGAGAATGCTGTTTCTCACGAACCCCTCAAGAAGAGAAGCGCAGGGTGGGAACTGAATTCCTGAACAGTTCATACAGACTCAGTAAGTACACAAAACTGTAAATATCTGGTGTGTATGCACATGTGTTCATGTGTGCATGCATGCATGTGGAGGCCAGACACCAAACACTGGTATCGATCCTCAAATGCTGTAGACCTTGTTTATCGAGACAGAGTCTCTCACCGGCCTGGAACTGGCCACTTTGATTAGGCTGGCTGGCCAGGGAGCCCTGTCTTCATGTCCCCAGTGCTGGGATGGCAGGTACCCACCACAACACCCAGATTTTTATGTGGATTCTGGGGGCTGAACTTAGGTCGTCATGCATATATAACACTTCACTGACAGCTACCTCCACAGCCCCCCAAATAATAAATCTCTAGAGGGAATGAGTCTCCTTACCCACCATTCACCAACCAGCACTGCTGTAAATTCTTCTGCCGTGTGGCAATGTCCATTCCTACAGTGTGTGCTACAGAAGCTGCTGGCCCTGTGTGGTTACTGAGCACTCAAAGTGCTGCCAGTGTCATTGAGAAGCTGACTGTCGTCATGAAATGGTCTTATCACTCACCGATCCTCTTCCAAGGGAAGGGCCACACATTATGTGATCAGAGATTTCTGTTGTATGTGTGTGTGTGTGTGTGTGTGTGTGTGTGTGTGTTCACCTGTTCATATGTGACAGGTGTGTTTGTGTGTGTTCATCTGTTCGTATGCAATATATGTGTGTTTATCTGTTCATATGGGATAGGTATGTGTAAGTGTGTATGTGTGTGTGTGTGTGTGTGTGTGTGTGTGTGTGTGTGTATGTATGTGTATGTTCACCTGTTCGTGGGCATATAGAGGTCAGAGAGACATCAGGTGTCCTCGGTTGTTCTATGCCTGAAGTTTTTGAGACAGGGTCTCACTGAACCTGGAGCTCACATAGCCAGGGAGTCCCGGGGATCCCCCATCTCCCCAGAGCTGGGAGTACAACTGCCCATCACCACGGCTAGCTTTTTACATGTGTTCTGGAGACTGAACTCATATCCTCACACTTGCACACCAATGGGAGATTTCTTAGCCCAGCTTCTGAGTGCCAGATTGAGAGGGATTATGTGTTTTACCAACTGGCCACATGGGCAGCAAGGCTGACATTCCCTGATTCTTTATTTAAAGTTGAGACATACAATAAAATACACATTTCCAGGTCCCCAGCCCAGACCTGACTAAGCTGAAATGCAATGGAGGAGGTCTGGACATGCTTCTTATAAAACATCCCTTGCGGGTTTTGCCGCAAACAGGAGGAGGGCGACACCCTGGAGCAGGAGCATGCCGCTCTGTTTCCAAAGGTTTCCTGGCCTGCCTTGCCATTGGTCCCAGATGCTTGAGGAGCACAATCTACTTGGTATCATACAATTTAGTCTCTGCCTATCGGTTCACTTGTAGCAGTGGAGATCTTTGAACGAAAGGCTATTGTTTATCTCCATGTCCTCAACACCTCGTACTATGTCCTATGTATGATAACTATTCACAATTCTCTCAATTTAAAAAACACCATCCCAGGGCTAGAGAGATGGCTCGGTGGTTAAGAGTGCCTGCTGCTCTTGCAGAGAACTTGAGTTTGGTTCCCAACACCCACACTGTAACTCCAGTTCCAAAAGAGCCAATGCCCTCTTCCAGCCTCCATGGGCAACTAACTGTACACACTGACACACATGTACACTCAATTGAAAATAAAATAAATCTTAAGATTCCATCCCATGGTGAAGCTCCCTCCTCTAAACATAGCAGCTGCCATCTACAGAATATCTGCCTTGTTTCTAAGTGTGTGGTTCAGGATAACTATGAACTCGGGTTATTTTCTATGTATACTTTATATTCCCACCCAAACTGCATGTTCCTTAAAAGAGAAACAATTTCTTGGGTGTGAGCGGTGTTCGTGTGTGCATGTGTACATACACATACATGCACACACTAGAGGCCACAGGTCCACTAGTTGAGACAGGGTCTCTCACTGTCCTAGAACTCATCAGTTTGGCTTGGCTGGCTAGGCCAGGGAGCCCCAGGGACCTGCCTATCTCCACTTCCCCAGGACTGGGGTTACAAGCATGCCACCATGCCGGGCTTTTTTTTTTTTTTTTTTTTAAACATGGGTTCTGGGGATCCAAGTCAGGTCCCCACGCTTTCCCAGCAAGCATTTTACTGACTGACTGAGCCGTCCCCCCAGCCTGAAGAAATCGCTCTTTTGCTTGTTTACATTTCCTAAAACACTGTGCACAGAAAGGGGATCCCATTGCATCTACTGACTTACAGTTTTCTTTGAACAGGAAGTCTGAGTACATCCCTGAGGAGTCTGGCTTGGAAGGAATGGAGTCACGGGTACAGAGGAAGTAAAAACACAATCACTTCACCCTCCACTACCTTGGTTAACCATGCTGTCCTCTGAGGAATAGCCTCCTGGTCAGCAAGGCTTTCTCTTACCTTGTCAAAGGGAGACAAGCCTTTGATTCTTGCTCTGAAATACCCAGCTGCGACCAGGAGCTCCAGAATCTCAGTTAACTTGACATTTTGTTCTTCATCTTCTCTCGTTTCCACCTAGAACAAAAGGGATGTGTAACTGGTAAAGGCCATCTCGATGGAAACAAGATAGATCCTTCTGGTGCCACAGCCACATTGCCAAGAGTGGTGACATCAGCCGAATCACTGAACTATTTCTCAGAACTCCTAAGGTGGCTCAGCAGAAGGAGCACTTACCACATTAGCACAAGGACCAGAGTTCAGCTCC
This sequence comes from Peromyscus melanophrys, assembly GCA_902168415.1. Classification (NCBI taxonomy): domain Eukaryota; kingdom Metazoa; phylum Chordata; class Mammalia; order Rodentia; family Cricetidae; genus Peromyscus; species Peromyscus melanophrys. The sequence continues at coordinate 9,322 of CABHPR010095306.1, forward strand.
TCAGAAGGCAGGTAAAGGCTGGGCAGGCACGGTGACCCACCTGTGGTTCCACACTTAGAAGGCAAAGACCACAAACTAGCTGTTAGTACCCAGCCTAGCCCAACTGGTGAGCTCTGGGTTCAACTGGGAGGCCTTGCCTCAATGACTAAGGTAGAGACTGATGGAGGAAGAAGCCTGATGTCAGCCTCAGGCCTCCACATGTACTTACACATCCTCACATGCACATGTACTCACACACATGTGGACATCCATACATACGTGCACAGACATGTATAGATAACACACACACATACACACAAATAAAATAGGAATCCTTCAAGTAGTCAGCCATCATGTGCCATGAAGATACACTACATCCCAGAAGGACCGTCTCCCACCTCAACTCATGTGTACAGCACTCCTGCAGGCTGCCTACACAAGTGGATGGCTGAGGCCTCTGTCCACTCACCCCAGAATGTAGAACTGTATTTTCTGCAAGAGAATCAGCGAGATAAGTTTTGGCACAAGACACTGAGTGGGGATGTTTGATTCCAAATTCACTTTACCCATTAGCACTGAAACAGAATGGGAAGGGGTCATGGGCCGATACGCAGAAAACAAAAGACCATCGTTTCTTGAAGACATAAACAACCACCACACTGGCTAATACATCCGGTTACTAAACCCAGAACACTGATAGCCACAGAGATAGGTCAGTGGTTAAGGGAACATACTGCTCTTGTAGAGGACCCATGTTCAGTTCCCCAGCCCACACCAGGCAGCTCATAACCGCCTGAACTCATCTCCAGGGTATCTGATACCCTCCTCTGGCCTTTACAGGTTCCCGAATTCACTTGCACATGAAGACATACAGACACATACATAAGTAAAAATAAATAAATCTATAACCAGAGCACTGACAAAGATGAATGAGCACCATGAGCCCTTAAATCAGGCCAAATAAACTCCCAACTGTCCTGCTCTCAACTGCAGCTCACAGAAGCTAGAAGAAGGGTCTAGCTATCTTTCTTTCATATATCCACAAAGGGGCTTAAAAACTGAATGGCATCAATTAACTGGATTAGTGAGAGCCAGGTGACAGGAATGTTGTTTTATCTTTTAAGACAGGGTCTCATGTACCTGAGGCTGGCCTTGAACTTGCCATACAGTTGAGGACAATGACACTGATTTCTGATTCTCTTGCCTCCCCAGTTCTGAGATCACAGGCATGCTCCACCACCCAGTGCTGAGATACAGGCATGCACCACCACCCAGTGCTG
>CABHPR010095307.1:0-41508 GCA_902168415.1 Peromyscus melanophrys
CTCTCTCTCTCTCTCTCTCTCTCTCTCTCTCTCTCTCTCTCTCTCTCAGAAACCCACAGAGCTTTTAGTCAAAAGAGTAAAGGGGGCCCAGGAAGAGGCGTAAAAGGCTTGCCTTGCAAGCATGAGTCCTGAGTTTGATCTCCAGACCCCATTTACAGAAATCTGGGATTGTGCACATGCTTATAATTCCAGAACTGTGGAGGTAGAAACCGGCAGATTCCTTGCAGCCAGCCATTTTACCCTAATCAGCCAGCTCCAGGCCAGTGAGAGACCCTGTCTCACAAAGGGGAAAAGATGGGCCTGGAGATATAGCTCAGTGGTTAAAAGAGCTTCCTTCTCTTCCAGAGGACTCAGATTAGATTCCCAGCATCCACATCCGGCATCTCATAACCTCCTGTAATTCCAGCTACGGAAGATCCAGTGCCTCCTTCTGGACTCTATAGGCACTCCCGCACATGAGGCATTCATTCACCACCCCCCAAATAGGCATGTTTTTAAGGAAGAGAAAAAGGCACATGAAGCCTGAGTAACAACACTCAAGGTTGTCCTCTACCTCTACATGCCTGTGCATGCATACCCATGCGCACGCAGCACACACACAAGCACAGAGCACATATTAGAACAAAATCAGGAAAACTTGAATCAGAGAATAAATAAAATCAAAAAACCTTTTCCCATCGAGGACAGAGCATAGAAGGGGGGTGGGCAGCCTCACCATGCATGCTGGTGATGAAGAAGGTGGGTATTTGGGTCTATGACAGTGTCTATGGCGCTGACTGGTATGGGGGAACTTTTAAGTCCCTTTTAACCCCGAGACTCTGATTCTGGGTTCATTTATTTCCTTGCTGACACAATCTTTGCCTTTCTCAGCTCTTCTACAACCAGTATTCCAGAGCCCTCAAGAGGTGCTGACCCAAGCAGATGCTGTGGAAATGCTTGTTACCATGAGATACGCCATCTTGGTCCCTTTATCTGTGAGAATTACCGAGACGCCTTCTCCCTTCACAGTCAGAAAGCTCCCTGTACTGTTCTGTAGTCCCTTAAAGAGCAGGTGGCATTCCTCTCTCTTGGTCTTTCCCCATTACATTTCCTGCCCTCTATTCTTTTTCTTGCATAGTCATTTTCCAAACACGAGCTGAGTGTTTAGGCTACAGTGGGCACTGTACCAGAGGGAACTAGCCTCCGAGACAGTTGTTGGTCCAGCCTTGTACTTGGCACCCACGGTGACTGGGCTGCCCGATCACACCTACGACTGTTGGCTTTTGTCATCTACAGGTTTTTAAATTTGACACCATCTCGGAGAAAACATCAGACCAGATCCACTTCTTCTTTGCCAAACTGAACTGCCGACTCTATCGCAAAGCCAATAAGTCCTCCAACTTGGTAGCGGCCAACCGCCTGTTTGGAGACAAGTCCCTTACCTTCAATGAGACCTACCAGGACATTAGTGAGGTTGTCTATGGAGCCAAACTCAAGCCCCTGGACTTCAAGGTAAGTTGTAGATGTCAGAGTCCTCTCCACTCGTCCTGAGAAGGGAGAGAAACAGGATCCAAATTAATACTCCCGTACTCGTCAATGGTTGATGGAGGCCGGGAACAAATCAAAACCCTTGGCACACTGACCCTTACTTAAGACTTCAGAGAGCAATGGCACTCATGCCTTCTGTTATAGAGGGTACTGCAAGGAAGTCGAATAAGGAATTCCTTTTTCATTTCATCTGCCATGCTCAAATATGTCGTTGGTGCATGGTACGTGTCACACTCCCTTGGAGATTCCTGAAGCACACAAGCTATAACGTGTTTTGAGGAAATAAAACAGCAAAGAAATACCTCAACTTCTGTTTTAGTGATTGTTCTATTGCTGTGAAGAGATACTATGACCAAAGCAACGTATAAAAGAAAGCATTTAGTCGGGGGCTGGCTTACAGTTCCAGAGGGTTCAGTCCATTTCCATCCTGGCGGGAAGCATGGCAGCAGGCAGGCAGGCATGGGCCTGGTCCACAAGCAGGGAGAGAGAGAGAGACATTGGGGCTGGCATGGGCCTTTGAAACCTCAAAGCTGACTCCCAGTTACATATTCCCTCCAAAAAGGACACATCTAATCCGTTCAAAACTCCTTAATCAACTGGAGACTAAGCATGCAAATACATGAGTCTGTGGGGGCTGTTTTCATTCAAACCACCACCGCTTCATTCAGGCAGCATGTTCTTTCACTATGGAGCCCTGGCTGTCCTGGATCTCACTCTGTAGTCCAGGCTGGCCTCAAACTCACAGAGATCCACCTGCCTCTGCACAAGTGCTGGGATTAAAGGCATGTGCCACTGCCACATCTTCTAAACTCATTTGACTACAGGGCACTCATCCCTCTCACCCTCTTAACCATGCCATTGTGCTTTACTTCCCATAGACCATGTTTGGAAATGACGCTTCTGTGAGTTTAGGTTTGCCAGAATCAGTAGCTAACACCGTACCTTCTGTCCTTCAGACTGCATTCCTCTTCCCTGATCCTTTGTCTCCTCTTTCTTTTTCTTCCTATAACATTTATTAGTAGGCTGATCCCTGGGTTTGACCGCCAGCATGACCAAAGATGCACTGTATGATGGTGTATCAGATGTTTGAGGTTTCCTGAGTGCGGGTTAAAGTGGTGTCTTCTGAACCCAACACTGGAAAAGAGCAGAGAAATGATGAACCAAATACAGTCTGCAGGCAGAAACTGAAATTCAAGGCTCATTGAGGTGCACAGGTGATAGGACTATTCCTGTTTTTCTTTAGGAAAATCCAGAGCAGTCCAGACTGACCATCAACAACTGGATAGCTAATAAGACTGAAGGCCGCATCAAAGACGTCATCCCCCAGGGAGCCATCGATGAGCTCACAGCCCTGGTGCTGGTTAACACCATTTACTTCAAGGTACTCCATTGGTCCTGGACAGACCCCAGGGACTTCCCCTCGCTATTAAGTTCACCCTCTTCCACATCTTTGGGCGTGTGTAGTCAGATCCCTTCTGAGAAATGGTCCATGCATGGTCTAGGCAACCATATAAATTTCTGAGGAGCCCAGAGGCCCAGGGGCTTAATGATGTCCCCACACTGGGGCAGAACATGTGAACTTACAGCCAACCCACCATCCTTCAAGGTATGAATTGTGATAAAACTTTTGCACTTGTGTGATAATTTCTGTCATCCAATTAATGTTTTCTTTTCTCTTCTTTATTTATTTATTTTTTTTTTTAATTTTGAGACAGAGCTCTGGCTGTCCTGGACTTGCTAAGTAGACCAGGCTGGCCTCAGAGATGCACTTGCCTCTTCCTCCTGAGTGCCGGAATTAAAGGCATGTGCTATCACACTAAGCTCAGTTAATGTATTTAAAATTTGAAACAAAGTGACTTTACTGATGAATTTCTCCACTGCCTAGAGCAACTTCTATCATATATAGCTTCTTGGGGTTCTGAAGCTCCAGGTGCTGGGCTCACGTCAGACTAAGAAGGGGTCTGTGATGTGACCATGTAAATGGCTTGTTTTCCTCAGAGTCCAGGGCCCTAAGGACTGCTTCAGTTTGATTACATTTGAGAAGGAGAGGGAGAGGGCAATGAGAACAGACACCATGGACACTCTGGAGGAGCATCCCTGCAGAGCTGCTGGAATTGTGACATATGTATTTTATCCTTAGACATGTGTCATTTGCATCCCCCCTTGCTCCCTGTGGCCCAGCAACTTAGCCAGTCACTGCTAGTGTCAATCACTCTGCCTCTCAGAGCTTCCCTCTCCTCCAGAGCAGCAGACTGCATTTCCACAGCGTGTTACCCTTTACAGTTGATGGAGCAACTTACTATTTATGAGCACTCTTGATGCTCACACCACTGCCATCGAGACCCTGGCCCATTTATGCAGTATGATTTCTTTGTTGCAAATCTTGACTCCTTGTTTGAAAGTGTACAAATTCTTGGGAGTTACTGGGGACTTTGCTATGGCCTGATTTCTGTATCTATTGAATGGTAATGAGGATCCACCTACTTTTAGGATTACCAAAGGGACAGAGTAGGTGAACACAGGTGAAATGCTCAGTGAGGTGTTTGTACATCCTCAGAGTACACAGTTAACATTCTGAAGTCATCGGCTCTTTCCAATGCCTAACTGGCTGGTGAGAAACCACCACTCAAAAAGAGTTCAATGACTGATCACAAGAGCAAAGAGCCAGAAAATGATAAGGGATGGTGCGGGGGGCCAGCCAGGATGGATTCTCTGCCTGGCAGGACTTCCAGACAAATTCCTGGGATTGCTGTCTGAGTCTGGCCTCAAATTCATCAGGGACAGAGCACAGAGCCCAAGGCTGTCGCTGGGGCAAAGGGGGTGGACAGCAGACAACCCCAGACAGAACAAACTTGCAAAGAAGATGGCACGTTATTCTTGGATTTAGACTTTTCTGATTTAAAAAGAAGAAAACAATGCCAGGTTGGCAAGATGGCTCAGCTGATAAAGGTGCTCGTCAGCATGCCTGGCAACCCGAGTTCCATCATGGAACCCACATGGTAGGAGGAAAGAACCAGTTCCTACATGTTGATAAGTTGTCCTTTGATGTTACACTCACAGTGGTACACCCATCATCTCAAATGTAAAGAAGAATAATAAATATTAGTATTATTGCTGGAAATCTGAAAAATATAGAAAAAACACAGAATGAAACACACAGAAGTAACTGTACCACTCAGGCATAATTATTAGCCTTTTAACATATATCTAGTTTTTCTAATAACTACATTTATATGTTGATGTAATCAGATAATATGATTATGTCCCATATCAGTAAATATTCTGCTAGGATATTTTTGGTTGTGGTTTTGGTTTCTCGAGACAGGGTTTCTCTGTGTAGCCCTGGCTATCCTGGGATTCGCTCTGTAGACCAGGCTGGCCTCAAACTCACAGAGCTCCACCTGCCTCTGCCTCCCAAGTGCTGGGATTAAAGGCGTGCACCACCACTGCCCAGCTGATGTTTTTGTTTTTTGCTTTATGATTCTCCAATCTGACATCTTTCAGGGCCTGTGGAAGTCAAAATTTAGCCCTGAGAACACAAGGGAGGAGTCGTTCTACAAGGCTGATGGGCAGTCATGCCCAGTATCTATGATGTACCAGGAAGGCAAATTCAAGTACCGGCGTGTGGCAGAAGGCACCCAAGTGCTGGAGCTGCCCTTCAAGGGGGATGACATCACCATGGTGCTCATCCTTCCCAAGCCTGAAAAGAGCCTGGACAAGGTGGAGCGGGAACTCACCCCAGAGCTGCTGCAGGAGTGGCTAGACGGGCTGACGGAGACGCTGCTTGTGGTCCATATGCCCCGTTTCCGCATTGAGGACAGTTTCAGTCTGAAGGAGCAGCTGCAAGACATGGGCCTTATTGATCTGTTCAGCCCTGAGAAGTCCCAACTCCCAGGTTGGTATAGGAGAGAACTGCCTCCTCTCTACTGCAAGGTAAAAGTTTGACCAAATGTGGGAGAGTCGAGGAAAGCATACAGAGTATCGAGTCAGGATACCTGGGTTCTGATCCTGGCTCTGTGATAAGCTGTGGTGATCCCTTGCCCTTCTCAGCCCCCCGTGAAAGGTTTCTTGTTTCTAGGCGTCAAGCCAGTACTGTCATCCTATGAATCTGTTTCTAATAGAGGAGATGAAACCAGGTGGAGAAGGATCTGAAAAAGCATTGGAATTCAAAGAGACAGACATTAAAAGCAAGGCATGCTGGGACATCCCTATAATTCCAGCACTTGGGAAGAAGATAGTATTCCAAGCCAGCCTGGGCTATTTAACAAGACCTTGTCTCAAAAGTGAAATAAAACAGGAAGGAGCTAGAGAGATGGCTTAGCAGTTAAGAGCATGGACCATTATTGCAGAAGACACATAATCAGTTTCCAGCATCCAAGGCAGACAACACAACCTCCTGTTACTCCAGCTCCAGGGCATCTGACTCTGTAGGTGCCTGTACTCATGCGCGCGCGCACGCACACACACACACACACACACACACACACGCACGCACGCACGCACACACGCATGCACACACTTAGAAATAAGAAAATAAATCTTGAATAAAATAAAAATGAAATACGATGATAGTCAATTAAAGTTAAAAAATGGACCTTAAAACACCTTTTTTATTTTTTCCATTTTTGGTTGAGACAGGATCTTATGTAGCCCAGGTTAGGGTTAGCCTGGAACCCACAGTGCAGCTAAGACTGGCTTTGAACTGATTGTGCTGTCTCCACCCTGAGCGCTGGCATTATAGGTGTGGGCCACCATGCCTGGCATTATCGTTCGCTTATCCATACACTTATTTGTTGCTATGTATGGTGTGTATAGGGGGATGCACAAGTGCCACAGCGTGTGTGTGTGTGTGTGTGTGTGTGTGTGTGTGTGTGTAGGTCAGAGGACAACTTTCAGGAGTTCAAAGCCATGTGGATCCCAGGGAGTAAACTCAGGTTGTCAGGGTTGATAGCAAGTGCCCTTACCCTAATGAGCAGTCTCACTGGCCCCCACATATCTTTGTTAAAAAGAAGCCCAGAGCTGGGCATGGTGGCACACGATTATAACCTCAGCAGTCAAGGCTGAGGCAGGGTGACAGTTTAAGGCCAGTCCAAGCTACACAAAAAGATTCTGTCTAAAAAAGACTTCAATCAGGTAATTAGATTTCTCTTTACTGGGTTACCTTTAAACTAGCTTTGAAAGCCAAACTGTTCAGAAATATTACCATTTTTGGAACATTTTTAATATATGGAAAAACATTTTTACTAGACATAGTTGGGTTTTTCTTTAACAGAGTCCCATCCTTCCACCTTCCCCAAGAAGCTGACATGAGATTAAATTCACAAGATCCAGGCCAAAGAAGCCCACATAGCTCCCTGTTTGTAAGAGGTATCCACCAAGGGGGTGGAGGTTATTACTAGAGGAGGTTTAGCTTCTATTTCTCACTCCACCCAAAAGGATGTCTTTATTCAGACCGATCTCTTGTGTGGCCTGAAGCCGAATCACAGCATCTCCTCCCTGTTCTTCCTTCCAGGAATTGTTGCAGAAGGCAGGAATGACCTCTATGTGTCTGATGCATTCCACAAAGCATTTCTTGAGGTGAGTCCATCTCCCTCGACCCTCTCTCTGTCTTTTCTGCATTTTATCAATCTGCATGAGTATCCGGAGTTTCCTGCTGTGCTCTATGGTAGAGACAGCAGATCTGTTAGCAGCAGGACAGAACTGTGAAGAGACAAGCTTGCAGTTTTCCTTTAATCCTGTGCGCATGGAGAAGTGTGAAGCCTCCGTATGGCATTCCAGCTTCCGCTGCTTGACCTTCTCTCCTGCTAGAGAAGCATAGTTAGAGAGTAGCCCAAGGCAAAGGAGCCAGCAAAGGCCACTGAGAATTCTGAGATGTTTCAAGAATATCCAAAGCATGGGGTAAAAGACTGAAACCTAATCTGGACAGAATGGGGAAAGGCATATGCTCAAGTGAAGTGGGGAAAAAAAGAAAGGGGGCTACTAATGAGTGTGGGTCACCTTAGTGTCCCCAGGTGTGTTCTAGGAGAACTAGTGTCATAGATATACAGCATTTCAGGAAACCTAGTTAGGTGGGCACATGATGATCTTGAGAGACTAACTACCCACAATGATATGCTGGGATCTGAAACGTCCCAGTGAGGAAAATGGCGGAGTATTGCTCAGCCTGTCTTCCCCCAACTGAGGTGAGTACAGAACTGTGTTAGCGTAAGTCGTGACAGCTTGTGGAAGTGCTGGTTCTCAGATGCTGAAGTGTGGATCCATAGCATTAGGTGGAGATCTTTACCCTTGGAGACCGAGGGGTGGAGCCTGACAATCTGTTTCTTTACACAGATCCTCAGGGGATTTTCACATACAATCAGGTTTGAGGCCCAATGGTGTAGGCTGTTCTTCATGGATGCTAAGACTGAGCAGGAGATGGGCCAGCATTACAGTTTACAGGACTTGAGTTTGCCAAGAAAGGTTGCAATCAGAGGGAAAGGTTCAGAGTACAGTGCCAGAGAACTAACTGTAGGATCCAAGCTCAGTGGAATCTGAGGGAAGCAGAGGATGAGGAGACGGGAGGTCAGAGCTGGCTGTATCTTATCTTCACACTACTTGGAAGTTTAGCTCGCGAATGAGCATGAAATAGATGTGGGACAGCCAAAGGGAAGGGAAAAAAACATTAGCCAGCCCCACAAAGCACAGAGATCACAGGTGCTTTATTAAGAGTCATGGAGAGTAGGCAGAGGCAGGAGGATTGCCATAAGTTCCAGGCCAGCCTGGTCTAAAAAGAAAGCTAAAACCAGCCAGGGTACATAGTGAGACTGTTAAAAGAAACCAGAGTAGGTGGCTGACACTGGAGGATCTTGAACAACAGACTAGCCTCAGCTACTAGAAACAGAAAACACAGCAAGATCCTACCCCAGAGTAGAGGTAAGTAACAGTAATGTTACCAAGTGTCAGACATTTTCTGAAGGCAGCTCTTCAGATGTGTCATTTAAATACCGTTGTCTCAGGTTATTACTCCAAGAAAAACATCTCATCTAACTGGAGGACTGTCTTTTCATAAGCCACAGGTTCTGCGTAGCTGTTTGGGGTAGTTATACCCAGGATTTTTTTTTTTTAAGCTTCAAGAATGAATCTATTTCAATTACAGATCTCTGATCTTAAATCCTGAATTTCTCTTAGCAGTTGGTTCAAACCAATGCTCTGTGATTGTGTTCAACCATGCTACCAGAATGTGACTTCTAGTTCAGGAATTACTCTTGCAAGGCTTTGGATGAGCCCAGTGCATGACATCCACTGGGTGTAAGGATGAGTAGGTGTCTGGAAGGAGCTGCTTGTGTGGAAAGCATCAGTGTGGGGAGCTGCAGACTGTGTGTGTGTGTGTGTGTGTGTGTGTGTGTGTGTGATTTACGGGCCTGTGATGGACTGTGGGTAGCTAATGCTTGTTTCCTGTGTGACCCGCAGGTGAATGAGGAGGGCAGCGAGGCAGCAGCGAGCACTGCTGTCGTGATTGCTGGCCGTTCACTGAACCCCAACAGGGTGACCTTCAAGGCCAACAGGCCCTTCCTGGTTCTCATAAGGGAAGTTGCTCTGAACACGATTATATTCATGGGGAGAGTGGCTAATCCTTGTGTGGGGGAACTAAAACGTTCTTAATTTTGCACCTTTCCCCATTCTGGTGTTTGTCATAGAAGTAAAAATAAACACGACTGCCATCTCACAAGAATGGACTTTTCCACTTGAAAAGTCATCTCACAAGAGACTGAGGCACAGACAAGATGCTGTTGGGGCATCTGGTAAAGTGACCTCTCCAATTCTTCTCTACCCAGTAACAACTTCTGGGTAAATGAAGGGGAAGAGTCCAGCCATGGCGGAACACACCTAGATCCTAGTACTTTGGAAGACAGAAGCAGGAGGATTAGGAATTGAGGCCAGCTGAGCTGCAAAGTGAGAGACCCTGTCTCAAGATGACTTCCCTCTCCCCCAAAAGTAGAAAAGAAAACCATAAAAAAAAAAGAGAGGGAAATATGTTACTATTTCATCTTGGAGGATAGCAGGCATCTTGAAAGGGTAGAGGCCCTTAAATTCTCAGTATTCCAACCATACTACAAAACTCCAAACGAGTATAAACAAATTAAATAATCTTTATATAGAAAAGACAGATTCAAATATGAGTATTAAACCTTTTATTTCTCAAACCACTCACATGCATAATGTTCTTATACACAGTGTCAAAATAAAGAGGAAATGCATTTTTATACAAACAGAATTTCAAGTATACATAATAGACTTTTCAGATTACTAACCAAGTTGCTAAGGTTTCATTCACATTGTTCTTAAAGCTGTTCAACAAGAAAGCTTTTGCTAACTGCTTTAAATATGTTTATATAAACCCACATCTGAACTCTTCTTTGAGTTCCCTCCCCTGACCCTCCTGCCCTCCCCCCCTCCCCGACACAACAGGGCTCTAGGAGACATGCTATCCCTCCAAGAACGATTGGCTTTTCACCAGGGGAAGACAGAGTCAGTCGACAGGAGGAGAGTCTGAGGACACCTGTCAAATTAAGGGGATGAACCCGGTCCTTAGATGTGTGTGATACACTTCTGAATGATGTTCTAGTGCTGTTGTATTTTCACTTGATTTTTAATCAAAGAAAAAGAAAAAAAAAAAGCTTATCACAAAACAACATAGAATTTTTTTAAAATTTGGTAGCTAAAAAGTAATTCAATAAAAATAAAATTTCCCCCAGGAAAAATTCCAAAATCAGGGTAGGTATTTTGAACTCCTTTATTTAGTGGTTCTTTGCCCCTTTGGCAGGGAGTGCTTGGGGGCAGCTTAAATAGATGGTAATTCGTGTTCACATTAAGATATTTAATTTAACAGCAGTTGCCTAGCATGTGGAAGGCAGGCCCTGGCTCAATCCCCAGCACTAGGGGGCAGGGCAGAGATTTGGTTCAATCTTACAGGGTATGACAAGAGTTTCCCTCTTCAGCTCTCCTCCTGAGTTCTGGCTTCAGGGCCATGAACAGCCACACTCCTTAGGAATTAAAGTGCATATTTTTTCTTCTCAGAAAAGGGAAAGGGTTTACACTTAAGTGATGATTGAAGGAGGGCTGGGGAGAGAAAATCCTACTCCTACATATAGATTCTTATAATCAAGGTCACAACAAAAACCAAAGTCTTAGGAGGTAAGATGCACACAGCCAGCCCAGCGTTCTCAGCGGTGTGGGAGCGCTTCCTGGGGGCACTCTTTTTTGAGGGATCTTTACTATTAACGGAGTAATTGTTACAGATGAAAGATATAAACCTCAAATGTTAAGACTCTTTTTCATAGGGAGAAAACAGACTGCTAAGTTCTTATAGTTAAAAATAATCTACCCCGTTCCCGTGCAGGACTAAACGTTTTTAGAAAGTGATTGTCTGTTTCAATACAAATTCTCCTTGATGAACAGCTATGGAAACTGTCTAGGTGAGTCTGCTGCTTACAAACGCTACCGTGTCAGCTTCAGAAACAGGACGAGACCACAGTTTGATTCTTGCTGTCACTCAGTAGCAGCTGAAATGAAATCTTTCTGTGATTTCTTAATGTGACAGCTCTAACCCAAATCTACTTTTCTGGTTTCTTGTAAATGTTTTACTGTTTCTTGGCAAGAAAACCCTCGAAATTCTCAAAAGAGAAGTTAATGCTACATTATAAGCTGCATGAAGAAGTAATGGGCTCAAGAAGAAGAGGGATCTTGTCCTGGATTCTGCCTCTGAGTCCAGTGTGATCTACTTTTCACAGTGACCAGTGGGAAGGCACAGTGCCAGGGACAGGTAGATGGGAGACAGCTGTCACCCGTTAAATAAGCACCATAGAGGAGAGTTAGAGTTCCTTCAGAATAGGTCCACTGAAGGAATCAGATTTCTGCCACACTGACTTCCCTCTTTCAACCCTCAGCCTTTCAGAGGCAGTGCCTGAGCGGGTCCCATCCTAAAAGACAGAAACCCGGAAATCTAAGTGCTCTGCCAATGTGCTTTTCCCTCACTTAGGTAGGCAACAACCCCAAGTCTGGAGTGCTGTTCTTAAGATGTCTTAAAGGGAAAGGAAGCCACTGGGCCCTGAGTAATCAATCCATTAGAACACAAAACAATGCAACAGGCTGAAGCTGTGAAGAGACCACAGTAGTTGAACAGCTAACAGACTCTGAGAGCACACTTGCTTTTGGTAATGACTTTTGCCAGGAGATGGAGCAAGGTCACACTGGGATCAGGCCAGCAGTTGCTTAGCTGTTTCAGAAAGGATTTGGATCTGGAACTATATAGTTCAGTGGCAGAATGCTTGCCCAGCATGCTCGATTCTTGGGTTCAATACCCAGTACTAAAAGAAAGACAAAGAGAGAGAGAGGCAGGGCAAGGGAGGCGGAATGAATGAGTGGAAAAGCAAGACAAGGCATCAGGGCAGAAGATGATCTGACTTCACAGTTGTGGTAGAAATTTCTTTTATCCCTTGCTCAAAATACCGAAAGCTGGCACATTTACCTTTTACTAACACTTCCCCACTTTTTTGTCTCTTCCAAATCTTAAAGAACAGTGTGGTATCATCTGCATAAGGTTTATTTCTCTAGCATGGCAGCCTGAGGGTTTTCAACAGGAACTGCTTTCCTCTCCCACTCACTACCAGCAGGTAGGTGTTCAGCGAGTTTCCTAAGGCTAGGGAGGCAGTTGGCTCTCTGACCTGCAGCATTTACAGCCAATCAACACCAAGGCCTTAATGCTGCTCAGAACACGTGTCCATATTCTGATGCTAATTAGTCCTCTGCTCTCATCAACTTTTCCCTTAGTCCGTCTTTTCTTCCACAACCTATTTCTGAAGTCCAAATTATCAATGACTTACGGGCAATATATGAAGGGACTTTTCTACATGTCCAGGATACTCGAGAGTCTGCTACACTCAACTTACTCTTGAAGCACACATTTCTTCCAGCAGCTAGAAGCTGCTTAGGAGCTGGTTTGAAAAGTGGTTTTCTATTACCATGTGGAAGGTTGCCACAGGCAGGTAATAAACTGTCATGGCTATTATACATCTCTTCTACTTAGGGTAAGAACGGAAACTATGGAATCTTATTTGGGAATTACTGGGTTTTTTTAACATCCTAAAACAAAGATGTTAAAATTTCACATACTGGTCAGAATATTTAAGCCTTGGATAGTTATTTCATTCAGAAAGAAACAGCTAAGGAAAAGCAAGAATCACTTGACAAAGAAATCCTACCAGGTTAAGGGACAAATAATCAGAAGTGTTAGGATCACCCAAGGCAGGATTATTCTTTCCTCTATGAAGTAGCAACACTGCTTGCTTGATTTACAAAGAAAAGTAGCTGTAGACAGCTTGGGCTTGGTTCTGCATTTTTACAGTACACTGAAGTACTGTTCTATTTTCCCTATGAACTGAACAATCTTCACTTAAATCACATGTGCAGAGGAAAAGGACTCTAGAGAACAGGCCTTGAAAACTGCTTTCATTTACTTACGCACACTTAGTATTTGGCACAGAGGATACTGGATCGATTGTAACATTTCCCTCCAGACCTACTCTGAGAAGAAACAGATGAGTCTGAGCTCTGGCTCATTGCCAGCTTTAAGCCAAGAGCCATGCCTGGGATGGCAGCAAAGGTACCTGGGTCAAGAAATCTAGCTTTAGGCATTTCTCTCCTGGAGTCCCTTCCACTCCAAGGAATTCTTTCTCTTTTCAATCTACAACTACAAACGAACAAAAACCCACCTTCATTTCGCTTGAGGAGTTGGGGAAGAAATAATACTAGCTTCAGGTTTTCCTGCCCAAGAGCACGAATGACTACCCACCAGGTGATTTCCAACCCTGGCTGTACATCGGAATCATCTGGGCATGTTGTTGTCCAGGGAAATGAACCCAGGGTCTTGTGCATGCGAAGAAGGAGCTTTCCACCAAAGCCACACTGCACTCCTACTCCATTCCTAGGGATCTTTCTAAGCCCAGATTGCACAACAGACCAGTCAACCTGGTCTGATTTTAAACAGACAACATAAAGTCAATGCTCATTCAAGCCAGAGTAAGAGGGTAAGAATCTGTTTCCTTCTAGATTCATGAATTTAATTTACCTGGGCACTTCCTTACTCTTTTTTTTTCTTTCCAAATAAATCAGTCTGGCCAAAAAGGCAACAACACTGACAATAAAGTATTATTGAGACTTAATTAAGCATGTGTTTTAAAGTACAGTTTATAGCCAGACATTGGGGGCAGGCCTAGGACAAGACTCTGTGCACAAACAGCAAGCCACAGGAAGATACTTCCCTAAGCACAATTTAATTCCCGAGTCTGAAATACTAGCATGGCTAAAAGACTGAGAACTACTCTACGGCTTAGCAAGGAAACAGCCCATCTTTCTCCCTGGAGGACTCATACTGGATTTATTCACAAACTGCTCACAGTCACTTCGATGGAATGCTTCTCTCTCTATTGGGAATTTCACATTGTCTGTATTCCTTACCTACATTACCTAATGTCACAAGAAAAGAAAACAGTACTCAGAAAAAAAGTGGCAACCCTAGAGATCTGAAAATAGATAATTTGCCAGTTTTCATTTCTAACCAGAGAATTCCTGTTTTTAGACATTACAACCCAGACAGAGCATTTGAATGAAAAAGTGGAAAGCTTTCCAGGATAGCTGTTAGAGCCAATAGTTACTTCTCAGCAGTAACAAATGGTTAAAAGGTAGGTAAGCCAACTTGGCTACAGAACTACTACCTCAAGGAGAAATCAGTTCTAATCAGGTGGCATTTTCCTGTTGAAATGAACTTTTCTGCCATGTAGAAATCCAAATCCTGACTATTACGACAGTAACTGGCATTTAAAAAAGCATATCTCTCTTTGGAATAATCAAAAGCAAAGCAGATCTTCCAAAATATCCTTATCATGTACACCCATGTAAGATATTGGTAGCAGGATCATTATCAGGAAAATGTAGTTAATATTCCAGTACCTACAAAATGAACTGGAGAGACGGGTGGTGGCGGCGCATGCCTTTAATCCTAGCACTCTGGAGGCAGAGCCAGGCAGCTCTCTGTGAGTTCGAGGCCAGCCTGATCTATAGAGCGAGATCCAGGACAGGCACCAAAACTACACAGGGAAACCCTGTCTTGAAAAACAAAAAGAACTGGGAACGGCAATGGAAGAACACTGATGTTTCACATCATTTAGAGGAGCTGGGACATCTTTAAGAACAAACACAAAAAGTGGGTGTGGTGACACATGCTGGAAGTGGCAGCACTCAAGAGGCCAAGGCAGGAACAGTCAGAGTTCAAGGCCAGCCTGAGCTACAAAGCAAGGCCTGGGGTTCTGTCCTTGGGAACATCACAAGCAAACAGCAAAACAGAGAGTGAGTCAGGAGGATGGAGAGTTTGAGGCTCGTCTGGGTAGCACAGTAAAACTCTGCACATATGCAGCACACACAGAGAGCAAAACCAAGAAAGCCTCTCCTCTGCCTCCACTAGACACTTCTACCAGACAGATCAAACATTAACATCTGCATGGAAACCTCTGTATTTTGAGTCTAGCTTTCCTCTGCTTGCTATAGAAAGCTACATCCTACTTTTTCAGGCAAATGCTCAGAGGTAGAGGAGCTGAAATGTATATAGAAAAGGATGGGGGTAGAGTGGCTAAGGAATCAGGCTCATGGCCAAGGGCTACAGGACAATCTTGAACAAGCTCAGTATTTAGCAGGAGGTAGGATAGTTTACATTGACTTATCTGCCTTCATTAAACATCTTTTCCTTACATACACATAATTTGCACACATATACCTGACAACTCAGCGATATATTGCAATTCACAGCGACAGTATGTTTATCCCAACAACTACTTTCAGGATGTATTCTGTGTACTGATCCCTAACCCTTCTCAGGTTAATAAGCATATTTTCTTCTTTGAGGACTTTAAGCATATATATCACTTTAATACCTACATCTGCTAGCTCTAAAAAAAAGCAGCTGCACTGTTAGATGTGTTATAACATCTTTATAAACAGAAAGTGCAAGAAATTTTTTTCAGCCCCAATACAAAGTTAACTAAAGCTCTCATAGCCTACTATGCCAAGAATTTAATTTTTAGTACAACACAACTAATGAAATGCTTCTATGCTACCAAGATCATGGTGGGTGAGTAAATAGATTTATAAACATACATTTATGAAAAAGACATTAAGAAAATAGCTAAACTTTCCATAAAAGTTATTTGCATGAACTATCTTCAGTATACCATTTTGTGTTTAATGCACACGCATATACAATTGAATTCTTTAGTGATATTTTTATTGAGCCATTTTTCCAAAAAGAAAACAGGCTCATTAAAAAACAACAAAACTCATTACCAGATTTAAAGTCATTTTTGTAAAAATACTAGAAACTCCATATAAATTCTAAGTATGTCTGCCATCTGATAGCATTTCAGAGGTGACTTTCAGCACACTTTTAGTGACCTCTTTAGTAATTTGGCTTCCAGAGGAAACACATTTAAGCTTTGTTCCCTGCATAGCATCTCTGGTTTTGAGTGGTTCTTAACCACTACAGTTGGGTTTCTCTGACTTATAGGAAACAGACCATTCTCAAATATCATCAGCATCTGCTTCAAGAGGAGGCTAAGGGCAGAACTCTAACCCTCAGGTAGCGTCTACTCACTCGGGCTGTCACGACTGGCTGAAAAGGTTTAGATTTGTGACACTGAAAGGAAAGATTGTCAATCTATAGGATTCTCTCTTCTCCTCCTGTTCTCTTTTTCTATGCAACCGCCCAATGACTCCAAACTTGAGACCATAGAGATTCCAGAGATGTTCCCAATGAGCCAAAAAACAACACTGGAGTTGAAACACAGGTTATCACAGTAAAACTGTCATTTCCTGGGACTGTAATTTCAAAGTTTCTCTGTCAAGAAGGGAAGAGTTTGCTGGGCAGTAGTGGCGCACGCCTTTAATCCCAGCACTAGGGAGGCAGAGGCAGGTGGATCTCTGTGATCCCTGTAGATCTTTGTGTAGATCCCAGCCTGGTCTACACAAAGAAACCCTGTCTCAAAATATCAAAAAAGGGGGGGGAGGGGTGGGTGGGTGGGTGTGGGGAAGAAGAGATAGATTATATCATGGTGGAAATGAGTATTTAAGAAAAGTTTTAAATTAAGTTCTATTCTTTTTATTCACTAAAAACTTCCCCCAATCTTTACATGTTAAAAATCTAATTAATCTCCACTCTACCTTTGAATATCTAACCACACTGTAAGCGCCTGGCTCCTAGTACCCTCATCTCCCTGGGCAGAGGTCATTACACTGCTTAAGAAGTAGGGATGATGAGTCAGAAGTCTTTATGGCTACTTCTCTGGGAGTCTACTGACGTGGTAGCTCAGACCTTCTTCTCTCGGGAGGGTATTGATTTTGGGAAAATCAGTACAGTTCTTTCTCTGTTATCGTCTCAATGCAGGACTATTTAAGTTTTTTAGTCTAATTATTTTAAGGAGTTTAAATAAAGCATTATAAAACTGACAACTCCAGCCTCAAAAAACTTCAATGATCTATGACTGAATGAGAGAAGCTGGTAACAGTTCCTAAGAGACTAATGCCACACAAAGTTGATTTTCCTGTAAGAAAAGCAGTAAGAATGCTATCAGCCAATTCATCTTCAAGCACAAAATTATATGACAGAAGTGGTAAAGAGAGATGAGATGAGACAAGAGGGGAAAATGTTTACTATCATAAGCTGGAGGTGTATCTCAGTGGTTAGAGCATTTCCCTGCCATTGTAAAACCTCAGTACAAGAACTTCTTATAGTCTCAATATGATATGAAGTCACACAACAGAAATTCCTGACAATGATTTAGTAGCCATATCATGGGAGTTTTCCACCTATTTCTAAACTTACAGCTGTCTCCAATCAATCAGAATTTTAAACAGTAAGCTTCTCATTTCCTCGAGAGTATTTCTGGCTCAGCCTGTGTAGCTATCATGGTCTCATAGCAGTATAGCCGAAGCTCGGAACCTGGACCCAAGTATAGAGAGGAAAAGGGATGGCTGCTTTCAAACAGGTGCAACTTGTGGGAAGGCAGGCAACTAATAAAACAGCCTCAAGTCTTTGTCTAATCCTCCTTCTAGATCTTTGACTGTCCCACAGTAAATGTAACAATGGCTTCAACAGCACTAATAACTGACCACAAAAGGCTCAGGGGAAAAAATTGAAAACCTAATGTTACCTGTAAACAATTAAACATGGTCTCAGATCTCTTCATGTTTTTCAGAAAGTGTTAGGGTATTTCCTCTTCCCTAGATCTGGGCTCACCACTGACTAAAGTATAGCAGTGACCCCATGATGACTGTAGGCCTGGCCTTTAAGAAGATCGGATTATGCAGGGTGGTGGTGGCACACGCCTTTAATCCCAGCACTCGGGAGTCAGAGCCAGGTGAATCTTTGTGAGTTCGAGTCCAGCCTGGTCTACAGAGTGAGATCCAGGACAGGCTCCAAAGCTACACAGAGAAAACCAAAAAAAAAAAAAAAAAAAAAAAAAGATTGGATTGTTTGCCTAGCTTTTAGTAGCCTGAGTTACATATTAAGAAGCCCAACTACCTGCCAGGCAGTGGTGGCTCATGCCTTTAATACTAGTACTTGGAAGGCTGAAGCAGGTATATTGCTGAGTTCGAGCCCAGCCTGGTCTACAGAGCTAGTTCTAGGGCTATACAGAGAAACTGTCTTGAAACCCTGCCACCCTCACCGCCCCCAACCCCAAAGTCCTTCAATGGAAAGACTAAACCAGCTTTTCAGGTCTCCCTACACTACATGCATGTAATCTTGGACCTTCTAGACCAGTTCAACCACCTGCCCCTTCCTTAACTTCTAACTTTTTGCAAAGTCAAGATTTATAAAATGGTTGTTAAGCCACTTTAAACTTTAGGGTACTTTGTTACACAGGAATAGATAACCAGAAAACATTTCATTTTTAAATAGTAACTCACTCAACTTAAAATTAGACATACCAAATGGGCAATTCTCCTTAAGTGGGCAATATTCCTTCTCAAGTCTGCATGAGACCAACTGCATGATCCTTTGAAGCAATCTGCTAATAACTTACTCTGGGTTATACTAAATTTTACTTATTTATATGTCTATGGGTGTTTTGCCTGCATGTATGTCTTTGTACAATGTGTATGCCTGGTACCTGAAGAGGCCAGAAGAGGGCTTTGGATCCCCTGGGACTAGAATAACAGACAGTTGTGACCTGTCATGTAGGTGCTAAGGAAACAAAATCTAGGTCCTCAGGAAGAACAACCAGTGCTCTTAACTACTTAGCCTTAACCATCTCTCCAGCCTCTACTCTTGATTGCAAGTTCAGGAAGAGTAGGAAGATCACTAGCTACTGCACAGAAAATAAATGTGATAGAGTGGAGGTAGTCTGGACTTTGGAATTGGATTGGTAAATACGAGCTGTCAAGTTATGTACCCTTAGGCTCGTCAGAATCCTCATCTATAACATGTGCCATAATTATACTCACTAAAGGCACTAGAAGCTATCCAGAGAATCTGGTGGTAGGCTGCCTATGTAAAGACAAAGGATGTCCTTCTCCCTAAAATGAAGAAACAATAACCACAACAGACTGACATGAGGAACAGATAAATTAATAGAACTGTGTCTGGCACATAAACACTAAAAAAAGTGGGCTGTTTTTATTATTACTTTTATCACCTCAGGATTATTTCAACATAATTGCAGTTATGTTAGTAGGGGACACAGTTCAGTGCTTCTTTAGAACTTCTCTCTATTAAAAAGTGCATGCTCTCTAAAAAAATCATGTCTCAGACTCCCAGCGAGTAGGTTTGGGACTCTCAAGAATGGGAAGCTATGCTGGGCACAGTGGAGCACATCTTTAATCTCAACACTCAGGAGGCAGAGGCAGCAGATCTCTATGAGTTCAAGGCCAGCCTGCTATATGTAGTGAGTTCTAGGACAGCCTAGGGAAAAGCACCATTTAAAAGTCCTGGTCTGAAAACCAGGAAAAACACTAGAAAGCAGAGAAGCAAAATACTGGGAATTAGTCATAATGCCTGCCAAACTCCAATGCTTTCAATCAATTCCTACTTAAATGACATCTATTAGCAAGACCTCAAACAGAGCATAGTTGGATGATTCAGTTATCTGCAGCCAAGTTCTCTCTCAAGTAGCACGGGGCCCAGATCAATAGAAAGCCCATATGACTATGTGTAATGTGCTCTGAGACAAGCAGATTTAACTTTGATGAACATCCTGAAACTTCACAGTGAGGATTATCTATTCTTCAGAGGCTCCGAAGCAATATCTTAACAGAAGGCAACTTTAAGAACAAAGAGATGGTCAGCCGAGGTGACAGACACCTTTAGTCCCAACACTTGGGAGGCAGAGGCAGGGGCAGAGAGATCTCTGTGAGTTTCAGGCCTGTCTGACCTACACAGGGAGTTCTAGGCCAGCTGGAGTTACATAGTGAGACCCTGTCACAAAACAAGACAAAACAGAACTAAACCAAACCAGAAGAACCAAAGACATGTCTTACATGGAGACTAGTGACTCATCCCACCTTTATCTGTGACGATAGGATTTATAACAACAAATCAAACTCACTGTACTACATTAGCAGAGCCTAGAAAACTGTCCAAATGAAACTCTGAAGCCTGTGTATTATTTCCAAATGGAGAGAAATCTTATCTTCTCTTGCAAGGATTTTTATGAATACACTTAACACTTCACATTTCTCCACACCTTATATAACACTAAGAATGAATGTCCACAAAGCAAATATATAATGGTCCAACATGTTAACAATAATAGATATGCAAGAATGGGCCTAAGAAAAAATTGAAATCCTCATGTTTTACTGTTTCAAAATACCCAAAAGAAAAAGATTGGACTTTTTTTAGTCCAAATGTGGACAGAGTGAATGTACTTAAGATTAAAATGAAGGGAAAAGTATGTGTGTCTAATCTAGAAAAACAGTACATCTGATAAGAATCAAAATGCCTTTTGTTTTGTTTCTTTGAGACAGAGTCTCATGTAGCCTTGGCTACCCTCAAACTCTATGTAGCCAAGGATAACTCTGAACTCCTGATTCTTACCTTCACCTTCCTTCCTAAGTGCTGGGATACAGGCAAGAGTCACCACAACCAATAATAACTATCCAAAACAGAAATTACTCTTTAATTCTAGGGAGGTTAAATTCATTGGTCATTATTATGCAGATCAGTTTAAGCAAGATGAGAAATGACAACACTTACAAAAGCATGAACTTTTGAACTCTACATTGTTATAGTGTGGGAAGTTTTCTTATAAGAGGTATCTTGTTATAAACAACTACTATTCTAAGCTTAAATCTACTTATACCTGTTGGGCAAGGGCAAAACATAATCCTGCTTCTTTTTGGCTTATTACCCACTATAACTGCCCCTTCTGGAATGGGAATGAAGCAGAAGAAAAACCAAGAGGGTTTATGTGGAGCTAGAAAAAGATGATGCAACTCTTCTCAAGTATCTAATGCAGATGTGACTCTGAATTTAAAGCCTCTGTCACACTATGCTAAAGGTGAAATGGTAGGAGTAATTGTTAGGAGTTAACTTCTGAAGTAAGGCAGAAGATGCCAACCTTTTGACACCTTCAGACAGTGTTTTTAGGCCCTGCTGGCTATGTACTCAACTTTATCATTACAGTACAAAGAAACAGTAAACAATAACCAAGCAAACAGATGTTGGAGTATAACTGTCTTCATATAGACACCAGGCAAATATTCATATTTGACTTCAGGGCCATGGTTTGCTGAACCCTGATCTAACTCTAGGATCTGCTTTGCTGAGGGCTTCTCTCAAAGTCAGTGATTTACCTGGCAATAGCTTGCTGTTCCTTTCCTAACTCAGCTATGAAAATATTTTAGTATATTAAGTTCTTTTCCATTGTGGTACTATGTAAAAAGCTCCATTTCCAAAGACTGCTCAATAATGACTCATTCAATATTCCTTGAATAAATAAGTGTACAAATAAGGAAAAGGGCATATTTGGAAGTGAAAAATAAATTATATCTGCTTATGGATAGGATTTCAAATCTTTCTGATTAAGAGCTTTTCTACTACATTAAGAAGTCTTCCCTTGCCAGGCGGTGATGGTGAACACCTTTAGTCCCACCAGAGGCAGGCGGATCTCTGAATTCCAGGCCAGCCTGGTTTTCAGAGTGAGTTCTAGGACAGCCAGGACTACACCGAGAAACCCTGTCTCAAAAACTAAAAAGAAGAGAGAGGAAAAAAAAAAACCAAACAAAACAAAAAACAAAACAAAAGAAAGTCTTTCCTTTTCCATTTTCCACTGTTTCTATTTCTTTAAACTAGACCTCCGTGTTAAACAAAAAGTAATTACACCAGTTAAAATAAACAACTAGTGTGAGCTGGTAGTAAGACTGTGTAAAAGCTATTTCTTGGACAAAGGACTACTCAGCTATTGGAAATGAAGTTCCAAACATTACTCTTCCACCAGACAATTCCAACCAAAGCTGGATTTCCACTATGAAGAAGCCCAGACAATCTATGTTTACTCTCATACCATCTTTGTTTCACTGATGTCAAAGGAACTGGAAACAGAAAAAATGCAAAAATACAAGAAAATCTTTCTTAACTGCTTTCTTTCTTCTTTGTCTTTTACAAACTAATTCAGTTTTATGTGGTCAAGATGAGATTTAGTTCTTTAGTAGAATAAAATGGAATGGGGGCCAGGTGTGGTGGAACATGCCTATAATCTTCAGTACTTATGAGGCTGAGGCATAAGGATTCCTATGAGTTCAAGGCCCTGCTGAGCTATAGAGTGAGAACCAGGACAGCAAGGGGCTACATAGCAAAGACTCTGCCTCAAATACCAAAAACAAAACAAAACCCCCCAAACTATGGAATTGCTTGGAATTTACATAAAATAAAATTCAACTCAGTTTAGAGGTAATTATGGTTCTGAGTAAAAAGAGAAGAATTCATTAGGAAGAGCCTTTCTGAGTAAATACAGTGTTACTGCCATGTGAATGCCACAGTTTATATCAGTATCAGAATTCAGAGAGAATAAAAGTCTATTTAGAGTGAAAATAGATACACACATGTGGCCAACTCTCTGCTTTCTATGACAATATTGGATTGCTCTTCTGCTAAGTGCCTCTCAATCATAATAGTCCTGATACTGCAATTTCACGGCATTAGGTTATCTACTGATTTAGCTCTCACTGCTAATGCAGTTCCCCTTACAAGGTGACGTGTGCAAGTCAAGATTTGGTAGTAAGTTTCAGCATCAGCTAAAGTCCATTTAGTACACCCTTAATGAGCATACTCCTTGTACACACCGTATTCATTAACATAGATAGTATACTACTAACCCTTATGACCCTGCAGTGATGCTAGCAAAGAAGAAGGACAATGTCACAGTGAATCTGGATAAGAATCCTGGATATTTAGAATGGTATCACTTCTAACTAAAGCAGATGATTATTTTTGAAAACTTTGTTTCAAAGGTAGCCTGGCTAGAAGTCTCATGACTTTCATGGCTCTGGCTAGGCCAATCAGAGGAGAGACCAGCAGAGAAGACTGTGCTGATGTGGTCCTAGGACCGGAAGCACTCTATTCACAGTATCAATACAGTAACAACCTATTAGAAATGAGTGAAAACAGAGGGGAACCCCCAAAACATGCCTAACACCGCCACATGAATACAGCAACCTCTACCCCATTCAAGATGTTGGTGGCTGACCTTGATGGTCAGCTGATAAGTGCTGATAAGTGCTCTGAAGTTTCTCTTTATAGAAATTACTGCACTTGAACTTTATAATTTGGTAATAGTTCAAAGCTCTATTTTCTCACATATAACCTAAAAAGCTAAAAATGCAAAAACCAATTTTTCAGCATACAACTTAACTTTTCAAAAGTAGGGTAGACTTAAAATATTTTTGGTTGGCTTAAAAAAAATCCATCTAAAGCAGCATCTTCTGTACTTCCCGGCTACCTGCCTGTTCAGTAATGACCGTGTCTGTCCACTGAAAGCCTCTAACACAGCTAAAAGGTTTTCTGAGAACTTCAACTCTGTTTTCATGCCACAGAGCACAGTAATCCCTAAGGTAGCTCTAGGAGACAGTTTTTACTCTATCATGCTGTTGCTCAACTAAGTAGCAAGAAGCTTGCCTATGATTATCAGAGATAAGGGACTACTCTCCAGTGCTGCTTTTAAGGGCAGGCTCTTCAACTGGAGCACCAGAAGACTCCTTTAAAAGACGAATTTCTATACTTTGTCAGAAGAGAAAACCTTTCTCTAGTGATACAGTATATAGAATTCTCAGATTGCTTAAAGCTACCCTTTGCATTCCAGTTTCTTACCATCAAAAACGCACTTTCCCCACCTTTCCATACCACAAGGTGCTCACAAGGAGCACAAACTTCACATTCTCATAAGTGGCTCACTAGTGCAGGCAGGACCAGTCCCTCTCCCAAATCTCTTAGCATTGTCCACATCCCTGTACCAAAACAATTACTTAAACCATTACACATTTAAATATTCTGTAAAAAAATCACTCGAGAAGCTAAAGCCTTCTATTTGCACTGTAGACTTCAGGCATCTTTTTGCCTGTATTGTTTAACATTCCTACTCCTCTTTCTGCATTTAAGACAGGGCATATAAAGCTCTATGTGTTTGGTAAATTCTTTCAGAGCTGGATTAAGAATCTCAGAAAAACTCAAAATCAC
Source organism: Peromyscus melanophrys (assembly GCA_902168415.1). Classification (NCBI taxonomy): domain Eukaryota; kingdom Metazoa; phylum Chordata; class Mammalia; order Rodentia; family Cricetidae; genus Peromyscus; species Peromyscus melanophrys. The sequence continues at coordinate 24,284 of CABHPR010095307.1, forward strand.
TAAGAAAGTCCCTTGAAGTTTTACAAAATCTTAGGAATGATTATGTAACCACACCTGATCAAAACTGATCCCTTGATCATGATTATTGCAACATGATTGTGCAAGATAGTTTCTTGTAATTGAAGTGCCCTGTAGTGTACTATTAAAAAAAAAAAATCAAAGCTCTCGGAGTCACCAGCAATTTGCTAACTGGTTGATGAATTATATATAGATTTGCACAACCAAGACATCGATTTAAGTGAAGTTCTTCACTGGACTGAAAATATAAAGTACAAAACACGTAGAAGGAAATGAAACTGTGGTGCAATAAGAACAACAATGTTGAATGTCTCTTCAACTACAATATTGCAGAAAAAAACCTGTTTAAAAACTTCATACAAAAGTTATCAAATGTGGAGACCTGTGGATTTAAAAATACAATCCAGGCTCATTTCACTGACATTTTTGATGTACAATATTGCTGTTACATGAAACTAGGAGCTCAAGAGGATGAAATTTTGGTAGTCAGCCTAACAGGATAACTCACATAAGCAGAAACATTTTTGTAACAACCATGGATGTATGCAAGTGTCAGAGCTTACAAACACCAATCAGAAAACTACAGTTCAGCTTTGTGCTGTCTAGTATTTGCAAAGCATAAACACTTCCTTCCCTGCTTCTCCTTCTCAAGCTCCCAGATGTTGAAGTACCCACTGGAAATGCTCGGCTGCTCACTTTACTTCTACCTGCCTAACACGCTTCAGGTGATACTGCTCGCTAGAATACTGCTCCAAGGTAGCTGATCACATGAAACAACCAGGCAAAGTATTAGATGCCTTCTCAGGGCAAAGACAGCTTAACCTTTTAGAATAAGAAGAATCACCAGCATTTTTTTTTTCTTAAAATATGGAAATGCATGCTCTGGCAGGGAAGAGGAAGGAAAGACTCCCCTTTCTCACCGTTGTGACTACCTTTCCCACTTCTGATAGGCTGCTTCAGTTGGCCAAAGCTCCTGTTGCTTTTTTTTTTTTTTTAGATCTAGGATTTCACCCACCAAGATGATATGGACCTAAGTATAGTGTTCAATCATGACTGGTAGATAAATGACCATTCACTGATCAGTTTTGTTAAAAACATTGTTTTCTTATAAAGTTAACAAACCAAGGCTGTTGATCCCTGAATTAGAAGCTGATTTGCTTGATTATTTTCCAAAGTGTGAGGTGGGAAAGAGGAGAAAAGCCTTAATGCTTTCTGCACGTGGATCCTCTAATTTGGCAACACCATGGGAACATCTTCAGGTCGAGCGATGTGGCATTTTGTGAATCTAAGTACCAGCCCCTGGTCCTGATATGGGCTGGTTACGACCCAAAGGGGAGGAGGGTCTGCCCCCTCCCCCTCAGTATTTCAATCTGGCCCAGTAGTAGACACTGAGCCCTGGGCACATTCCCCAGGGGCAACTGTTTCTTCCTGCGAAGGTGACCCTTCTTCAGCTTGCCGAGATGTGACAGTTGTTTCAGGAGAAATGCTATGAGGCCCTTCCAGGGGTATACAGCCAGGGTGGTTTTTTCGAAAGTGCTGATTCAAGATGGCCTGGAAGGGGAAACTTTTGCCACAAACATGACAGTGAAAAGGCTTGTTGCCTGTGTGCTTGCGGATGTGATATTCCAGCTGATCTTTCCGGGTATACTTTTTGCCACACATTCGGCAGACAAATGGTGTAATTCCCATATGCAGGCGCATGTGGCGGTCCAGACTTCCCTTTTGGTTGAAAGATTTGGCACAGTAGATACAGGTGAGACGGGGGTTATACCGGAACCACCTCTCAGATACTTCCTGTTCTCGGAGATACTCCACATAGCCGCTTACTCCCATCATTGCTGACTCTTCTACCTGTGTCAGAAGAAGAAAATAAGTGAATATTACATAACATTAAGCATATATGTTAAGAGCACCCCAATCTACCAACACCCGTTACTAGGATGTTACTTCTGTGTGTCTGTCTGTGTGGTGTAAGGAACAGAATGGAGGGCCTTGTGCAAAGCAGGCAAATGCTCTGTCCCTTAGTTACATTCCTACCCATGTACACTTCCTTGTAATGGAGAGCCAAGAGGGAAGTTCAGTACTATCAAAAAGCAAATATATTAACATAAAAATGCAAGAAGAATTCTGAGAGCATCATTCCATCGCTGGAAACAGAGCAATACAGGGGCTAGAGATAGTGGTTGGGAGCACTGAGTGCTCTTCCAGAGGACCAGAGTTCAATTCCCAGCACCCAAGTGGCAGCTCACAACTGTCTGTAACTCCAAGATCTGATACCCTCACATAGACATACATGCAGGCAAAACACCAATGCAAATAAGATGAAAATAAATAAATTTTAAGAAAAAAAAAAGAGCAACACGAAGTTCTGGCTGATGAACTGGATGTTTATGAAGCCTCTGCTACACCTGAGAGGTAGAAACATTAGGATTAGGAGTTCAAGAAATCTTTGGCTACATAGGGAGTTGAGGACCAGCCTGGACTAATGAGACATGTCTCAAAAAACTAAAACCAAAAGTCAAACTGAAAACTTCTTATTTGGTACTATTTTACAGCAACAGGAAAATATGAGCCCACAATGCCATCCCCTGATTCTATCCTTTCAACTACATTCTAGACAATCAACTAGAGTATATACAACTTTCTGTAATAGAAAGGTTCTATAATTTGAACTACTCAATGTAGTAACCACATGGCTATTAGCATTTGTCATATGCCTAATGTAACTGAGGAAATATTTCAATTTCAATTATTTTTAACTAATTAAAAGAAAAATTCAAATGTGGCTTGTGTCTACTATAGATGAAAGTTTGGAGTATATAAAGGCAAATATAATAAAATTTCCTTTATGACACTTTATTGCCACGTTAACCAGCAGTTAGCTAGCTTTATAACAAATATATACAATTTGTAGGCAATAATGTATATATCAGCACATCATTATCATGCTAAAAACTAAAAAAAATTTCTTTACATTTTTTATTATTTTGTGTATGGGTGTTCTGCCTGCATGTATGTTTATGCATCATGTGTGCCTGGTGCTCCTTAGAGACCAGAAGTGGGTGCCAGGTCCCCTAGAACTGAAGTTACAAAGAGTTCTGAGTCCCTTGTAGATGCTAGGTATTGAACCTGAGTCCTCTGGAAGAGCAGCCAGTGCTCTTAACCACTGAGTTATCTCTCCAGCTCCCTAAAACTAAAAAGTTGTAAGTGACTTCAGAGTAAATTGGCTGAAGACATGGGGTCTTCCCACCCGAAAGCTGGAAGGATAAGAATATATTCTTTTAAACAAGTAACTTACAAAGTTTTGGACTGGGGTCTGGAAAAATGGCTTAGTTGTTTAGAGTGTGCATAGCTCTTGCAGAGGACCAGAGTTTGGTTCCTAGCACCCATGTCTGGTTGCTTACAATTGCCTGCAGCTCCAGATCCAGGGGGATCTGATGCTTTTGGTTTCTGCAGGCATTTGCACATAGCCTGCGCTTCCACCGCTCCCCCCCATAGAAACACGGGTAATTTGAAAAAGTAATAAAGCTGGGTATGGTGGTGCATGTCTTTAATCCCAAAACTTGAGGGGCAGAGGCCGGTAGAGCTCTTGAGTTCCAGGCCAGCTAGGTCTACACAGTGAGTTTGAGGCCAGCCAGGACTACACAGTCAAACTCTGCCTAAAAATAAATAAATAAATAAATAATAAAAAAAAAATTAAAAAATATGTTTTAGAGTGATAAACACTTTTGGCTCAAAATTCTATGCTAAATATCACTATTCAGAAATTAATAATTTTTGGGGGAGGGGCTATTGACTACTAAAGTCATTACAGTCATTTTTTTAAAAATAAAATTATGTAGCAAACAATTACAATTTTTAACAGAAGTCAAGGTACTAATGCAAAGAAAATAAAATATTGGACTAACTAGAGAAAGATTCACCTAGTTAACAATTCCATATGTTTTACTTTCTAAAAACAATCTTGTGTCTCTTTCTCACGTGCTAGCCTGACAGGGCTTCTCAGTATTTCCAAAGGAGGCAGCTCCTCTGCAGATCTGGAAACCAGTATGTAAAATCAAGGGTTGAACTGTATACTGAGGTTTATAGTGTTTTTAGACAGGGTCTCACTATGATGCCCAGGCTGGTCTTAAATTTTTGGCAATCTTCCTGCCTCAACTTCCCCAGTGAGGAATACAGACTATGATCCACAGCATCTAGCTCTTGATTTGTTTCACACAGAATTTTAATTCATTTCCCTAGGTCATCAAAACAGAACTCACAGAAAGAATAAGGAAGTATCTTACCAATAAATCCTAAGTGACCAAGGACAAAACACAGAGTAATTTCCCAGAGGCTCAATTTTTCCATTCATAAAAAGGTCATTACATAGTGTGGTGGTTTGGACTGTTATTCCTGTTAGTCCTTGAATGTAGCTAAGGGAGATATCTGATTCTAGCACTAAAAGGGGAGAAACGGATGGGCTGGTGGGGAGGAAGCCTTTCCTGAGGTTGTTCTCCAAATACCTCTAACATATATGTACAAATAGTGATCAGTCCACACTGTTAGCAATTCTTAGGGAAAAATCAATTGGGAAAGCTATGAAGGCACACATGATTTTCATAACAGAAGACAGCTGATATATAACAATCCAAATAACACCAAATGCTCCCTGGGATTTGGCTTCCTCTGAAGGAATTCTGTGATCCCTTCAGGTAGTGGCTTTGCCATAACCAGTGGAGTTCTTATATTTTTCTGTAGCCCATAGCAGTATGGTGTTCCAACTTTATAGTATTCTCATGAGACTAAAAATGCTAATAGTACCTTGAGATATGTTTTTAAGAATCTTGAATGGATATGATGGCTCACACTTGTAATCTTTCATTCCAGCACTGAGGTAGACACAGGAGGATTCAAGGTTAGTCAGGGCTACAAGTGAGACTTGGTCTCAAAAAACAAAATCTTATTTTATTTTATTTTATTTTATTTATTTATTTTTTTTAAAATCTTATTTTAGCAACAGAGTCTCAATGTATTGCCCAGGCTAGCCTCAAATATCCCTAGCTCAGGATATCTTCCTGTTTAGTCTCCTGTGTGCCTGGTATTATATCATCAAACTCAGGTATTTTGTAAAAAGTTGAATGCATAACATCATGTAAGAGTTAAGAGTGCCCTGGGTTCAAATCTGAGTTCCATTAATTATCCTTAGTTTTCGCAATCATTTCCTTCAGAGGTTGTGTGAAAGAATTAACACACTTGAGCACTTTAGTTCAATAACTGTGATATTTAAACATTACAAACTCATGTATTTGTATGTATATATTAAGTATTATAAATTCACATGTATGTACATGTACATATATTTTCCATCCAGTTTCCTTTCTGTCCTCAGGTAGCAAGTCAACTTCAAATTTATTTTATTTATAATCATGAGGATATAATTTCCTAAAAAGAACTTCCTAACTTTGAATAAAATCACAACACACCAGTGTGATGAATAAAATCATCACACACAGAAAATGATGCATTTTAATAACCACTGAACTAGGATTACAAAAACCATGCACTGTGACTAATCTCATTTAAAATGATCACAGTAAAGTTGCAATTGAAGAGCAAATAACAAAGGAAGCATTATAACTTCGGTAATTTTTTGCTTTGAACTTTGACAAAGGAGGAGGGCTTACAAGTTGGCTCAATGGGTGAAAACACTAGATGAAAAGTCAGACAACTAGGGCCTTTAATCCCAGCACTCAGGAGTTCAAGGCCAGCCTGTTCTACATAGTGAGTTCCAGGACAGCCAGGTCTATGTAGAGAGACTCTGTCTCAAAACAACAGCACCCTCCCCCAAAAAGTCCGACAACATGAATTCAATCCTTGGGATCCACTTGGTGGACAGAACTGATTCCTGCAAGTTGTCCTCTGACCCTCCAGCAGCTATAGCTGCTGCTGCTGCCATGTGCACATGAATGTGTGCACTCACACACACAAATGTAATTTTAAAAAATAATAGAGAAATGAAGGAAGGCCATAAAAATGGTGTCTCATGGTTTTCTCTGTCTCACTCAGCAATTTCCTATAATATATACATATAGGGATATTCTGCATTGCCAAATATCCATGAATTCAATCAGTACTTGCTTCAAAAATCATTTTAAGAATTAATTATTCCACCAGCCATGGTAGAACATGTCTTTTATCCCAGCATTTGGGAGGCAGAAGTAGGGGGAATCTCTTGAGTTCAGACCAGTCTAGTCTACAGAGTGAGTTCTAGGACAGCCAGGGCTACACAGAGAAACCCAGTCTCGGAAAACCAAACAACAAATCCATATAAATGAATGATTTCTTTTACTTTTTATTTCTCAGTTTGATACATAGTATTACTCTACAGACTAGGCTGACTTAGAACTTCTATATAGCCCAGACGGGCTTCAAATTCGAAGTGATCCTCCTGACTCAGTTTCCCAAGTGCTGGGACAATAGGGGTGAGTTACCACCCCTGAAAATTTCTGTACTTTTTTCTTGGTTTTTCAAGACAAGGTTTCTCTGCATAGACCAGGCTGGCCTCAAACTCAGAGATGTGAGTGTGCTACCACTGCCTGGCTAAGTATCCCATGTACCTGACATGGACTTCAAAGTTTCCCATCATTTTAATCTTTAATTGCTAACAGATACTCAAAAATTGAAAAGGAGCCAAAAATTACTAATGTTATTTAAAGCTCTTCAAAGCTGGGAATTTTAGCTTTCTCCTTTAACCGATTTCACAAGCAACTAAATAACCCCGTTTAGTAGCTATAACCTTTATAGTTGGTGATATTCGCAATGACAAAATCAACCATTAGTATTCATAGAGGTAAAAGTGACAAGACTATGTCAAAGATATAGCTAAGGTTAGAAACAGTCTCTGCTCTCAAGGAGACTTCAATTTGACAAGAACCACAAAATCAAACAAACAGGAAAGGAAAAATTTATATGAATTAGTAGAGAATCAGAAAAAGGTAAGAGGCTGGGGATTTTCTTCATTGTAGAGTGCTTGCCTTCCATCAAAAAAAAATAATAATAATGCATGTGAAATGCTATAATAGTGGTTTAAGAAAAAAAAGATCAAAGAACACTGGACTAATTAGGGTAAGGAGAACGTGGAGTGGGGCTTTCAGTGGACTCAGAAGGAGGAGGAATCTCAGAATCAAGACAGAGAAAGAATCTGACAGGGTTATAGCAGCACTGAGAAGTCTACATGTCAAAACAGACAGTCAATTCTGATGAGTAACAGCTGAGCTGGAAAGACTGTAACTTACATAGAAAATTAGTCCAAGCATTTTTAACTTTCCAGTGGTAGAAAAAAAGTAAATGTTTTTTAGAAGTAACTTTGGCAATCTGTTCCAGATTCACCCTTTATAGTCAGGAAGTCTAGTCTATCAACCAGTTAAAAATCTTTTATTGCATATATTTATTTGTATGTGTACTATGTGTATACAAGTCAGAAGACAACTTGTGGAGTCTGTTTTCTCCTTCCATCATGTGGGTGCTGAGGATGGAACTCTGGTCATCAGGACTGGCAGCAAGGGCTTTTACCAGCTGACCCATCTTGCTGGCCCCAGTTTTTGTTTTGTTTTGTTTTTTTAAGGGTTGTAGATCAAATCCAGGGCCTAATACATGTTAGGCAAAACTTTTGTTTTCTTCTTTTTTTGAAGTGCTGGGCATTGAGCCTAGGTTTCATGTCTTCAAAGCAGGCACTTCTACCACTGAACTACAGCTCCAGTATTTTCTTTTTGTTTTTTTTCCCCCCGAGACAGGGTTTCTCTGTGTAGCCCTGGCTGTCTTGGAACTCACAGGGATCTGACTGCCTCTGCCTCCTGAGCTCTGGGATTAAAGACGTGAGCCACCACTGCCCGGTTATTCCACTAATTTTCTTGTATTGATTGACTTTGAGAAAGGGTTTCTCTGTGAGCTCTGGCTGTCGGAACTCACAGAGATCAGCTTGCCTCTGCCTCCCGAGTGCTGGGATTAAAGATGTGCACCACCACTGCCCGATTGCTCCAGTATTTTCAATGCATCAGTTTTCTTTTTCTTTTCTCTTTTTTGCTCATAATAATGTAAGTTGGCCAGTAAGATATCTCAGCAGGTAAAGGTACCTGCCTGACAACCTAAGCTGATTCCCAGTGGTCCACATGATGAAAGAAAAGAGCCAACTCCTACAAGCTGTCCTCTGATAGCCACATTCTTTATGAAATGCAAATGTGCACACCCACCACACACACACACACACACACACACACACACACACACACAAAAGCAAATAAATACATTAAAACCATAAATCTTTGCCCTGCTTTGGTCTTCTGTGGGCCCAGGAAAATAACTAGTAAACGAATTTACCATAATACATTTTCTTATATATTGTGTAGATATATCTTATCCTTTGAATCATTTCTAGACAGTACTTTTTTTTTTAAGTATTACATTTATTAGGAAGAGATGGCTTGGTGGTTAACAGTATTTGCTGTTCTTCCAGGGGACCACAGTTCAGTTCTCAATACCTACATCCGGCAGACTTCTGACACCACCCCACCCCACCCCAAATAAAAATTTTTTAAAAAATCATAAAATTACATTTATTTACAGTGAGAAGGGGAAGAGGGGGAGAGGAGTGTGTGTGGGGGGGGGAGGAGAGAGAGGGAGGGAGAGAGAGAGAGAGAGTTTGGAGATCAGAGGACAGCGCACATCAACCAGTTTTGTCCCTTCATTCATTGTGGTCCCAGGTTGTCAGGCTTGGCAGTAGGTGCCCTTACCTGAAGAGCCACCACACCAGCCTTAGATAATATTATTTATATTCTATTGCTTTGTAGACTGGATCTTCTGCTTTAGCCGGGTAAACACCCTTATATAATTCCAATATGATCTCTATCCTAATTACAATGAAAAACTACACATAGGCCAGGCATGGTGCTGTATTCTTGTAATTCCAGCATTTAAAGCCTGACAGAGTGGTGCATAATAGTAGCCCCAGTTACTTGGAGAGACTAAGGCAGGCAGATTTTAACCCAAAGAGTTTAAGAACAGCCTGGGCAACAAAGTCTCCTATCTCAAAATAGGGAAGGATGGAGCTAGAGGTATGGCTCAGTAGTTAAAAGCATTTGTTGCTCTTCTAGAGGACCTGAGTTCTGTTCCTAGCACCCACAACATCTTGAACTCCTGGAGTTGTCTTAGGGTTACTATTGCTGTGACAAAAAACTATGGCCAAGGCAATGTATACAATAAAGCATTTAAGTGGGGGCTTGCTTACAATTTCAGAGGAGTAGTCCACGATCATCCTTGTTGGGATTGTAGCAGACATGGTGCTGGAGTAGTAGCTGAGCATTCACATCTGAAATGACCCCCAGGAAGGAGGCCAAGAGCCAGATGGCCTGGTGTGGGCTTTTGAAACCTCAAAGCCCACACTCAGCAATACACCTCCTCCAACAAGGCCATACCTCCTAATCCTTCCACAGCTGGGAACCCAGCATTCAATTATATTAGCCTATGGGGGCCATTCTCTTTTAAACCACTGCAGGCACCAAGGCCCTCTTCTGGCCTCCATAAGCATTTGTACTCACGTGTACAAAACTACACATAGACACAGCTAGTTAAAAATAATTTTTTTTTTTTTTAAAGAAAGAGGAAGAAAAGGGATGGAAGATGGAAACTGCATTTAAAATCTGCTTAGAAGAAAAAAATAAATCCACAGCTGGGAGACGGCTCAGGCAGTAAAGTACTTACATGCCATGCAAACATTAGGACTGAGCTCATCCTCAGAAGCCATGTAAAAAAGCTGGGTGTGGCGGCATGAGTTTTTAATTCCAGCACTGGGAATGCAGAGACAAACAGGGATCCCTGGCCAGCCAGCCTAGCAGAGCCTTTGAGACTGAAGCCAGTTAGAGACCCTTTCTCAACAAAAATCACGGTAAAAGGCACAACATCTGAGGTTTGCTTCTAACCTCCATATATCCGTGTGCACCACCCTCTGCATGACACGAATACACAAGTTGGTTTAACTCTACTTGCATTATGTGGACACTAAGTCTAGTAAATGCCTGTAAGCACTTATATTCTTTTTGTGTGTTTGTATGATTAGTCTATAAAGCTGTTAAGATCTGCCCTAATCACTGCATCTATTTGCATAATTAGTTACCTTTGTATGTTATTTATACAAGATTTGAGAGATGGAGAGAAAAAGCATTCTAATTACTTTTCCTCTTAGCTCTTAACATTTTCTCTACCACTCAATTAAAACTAAAAAATAGTGCAGTGTATTGGCACACATCTGTAATCCCAGCCCTAGGGAGGCAAAGTCAGGAGGATCATGTTTGAGGTTAGCCTAGGCTATGGAGATCCTGCCTCGAAACACTATCAACAAACAAAAAAATCCAAAAAAATTTAATGTGTAACAATATCTTACTGCTATTAGTATACCAATATACACAACAAATATCCAGTGGTTTAGATAACAAGAAATTGTAATAGAGGTTAAAAAAATAAGCTATTCAAAAAAAAATTTTTTTTTTTTTTAAAAGACAGGGTCTTACCATGTAGTCCTTGCTGGCCTGGAATTTGCTGAGTAGACCGGGTTGTCTTCTAAATGACAGAGATCTATTCACCTGCCTCTGCTCCCCAGTGCTACCATTAAAGTCATACATTACTATTCCTGGCAAGTTAGGCAATCTTAACCTACTTATATTTCCTTTTTACGGGCTGAAGTGTTTTACTTATTGTGTTCTATGTGGTTTACAGCTTTGAAAAATCAATTCTCAATAATTAAGATCTGTAAAAAAATAAACAAAAATGTCAACCAGCCACTTCACTGGCTCAGGAGAGCTGGGAAGAATACAGAAGCCATTGTTGTCATGAGTCTTTGTTTTTAAAGATGGGGTTTTACTCTACATCCATGACTGGCCTGGAATGCATTAAATAGCTCAGGCTGGCCCCAAATTTACAGCAATTCTGCCTCTACTTCCCAAGGGCTGTGATTAGAGATGTGCACCACCACACCTAGCCTTTAGAACTTTCTAGCATGATGGAAGATTCAGGATGCAAATAAATAAAAAGATATATTCATATAAGGGAATAAATACACAGAAATGCACAATTTGCTTATATGCACTCAAATAAATATTATATAGACTAACAACTATATACACATATATATTACCTACCCACCACAAATCAAGTTGTTTTTAATCCAAGTTCTAAATGACCCAAAGGTATAATGTTAAGGATCTTATCTTACTTTCAGATTTATAGGTATCTCTATAATCAGGAAAAAGTTCCACATTTTTTTTTAAAAAAAAAGAAGACTTTTTGTGTGTGTGTAGGAGTGCCTTGCCTACATATATAAACATATATGAAACATGTGTGTGCCTGGTGTCTGCAGAGGTCAGAAGAGGGCACTAGATCCCCTGGAACTGGAGTTACAGGCGGTTGTGCAATGGGAACCAAAGTAGGGTTTTCAGCAAGAGCATTAAGTACTTTTAATTGCTGAGCCATTATTCTATCCCCCCCAGGTATTTTTGTTTCCTTTCTGCATCTCAAATTCTAATTCTAGCATGCTCACAAGCAAGATCAAGAAAAAACTAATATGTATCAAATCCAGTATTTAACAGGCCACTGTTGTTCGTTCTAATCTTTCTTATTCATTCTATTCTGTTTATTCAGTGACAAGTTCTTCAAGCAACACAGCAATCCTAAATCCAGAATTACATACCTGGGAGCTAAGTTGCTTAGGCTCATCCATTCTCCCAGGAGACTCACTTCTGGCTCTGTATCTCTCTGTCACGGAAACAACACTGCCGGAGGGACTAAATCTGTTGGAAAAGGAGCATACAGGGGACCAATAGACAAGCAGTGCCAAAGAACTTGAATGCTGTTTCTCCTCTATATCATAGCTGAGGAATGGGACTAAAACAAACAAATATTTTCAAAGTGACAAAGCAAACAGACCATAAGAAAAGGTGAAGCTAAATCTACATACACGCTCTCTACTCTAGTAAGTACTGAAAAGGGAGTAAAAACATACATGAAACCCAGTCTGGAGTTTTGTTTTGCTTTTATGAGCTATGGTCTTGCTATGAAGCCTTGAGTGGCCTGGTACTCACTACACAGGCTATGCTCCAGGCTGTCCCTGAACTCATAGCAATCTTTCTGGTTCAACCTTCCAAGTGCTAGGATTCCAGGCATGCTCCATGCTGCCTGGCGATTTTGGTTCTCTCACGTTAACTATTGGGGTTTTGGCTGTTCCATCTCTTATGGTAATCTACTCAGAGTTCATAGAGACTAAAGCTTTTTTTTGGGGGGGGGGCATTTAGGAAGGTAGTACTTCTGCTATAGTTCTAATCCAGGAAGACAACAGTTACCAACACTGGGGATGAATATGTATTCTGTGCTCAAGAATATTTACACTACTAAGGTCACATGATGGGAAATACTCAAATCTAGACCACCTACGTGGCTAAAATCCTACTAAATGTCTACATGCTCAGCTACAAACCAAAGAAATGGGTTAGTTGGTTTTAATTGCTCCCAGATCAATTTCACACTTGTTTGTTCATGAGAGGCATGTGTGTGCCAGCATGTGTGTCAGATGACAACTTATTAGAGTCGCTCTTTCCCTCTACCATGTGGGTCCCGGGGCCTGAACTCAGATGGTCAGGCTTGGCTCTAAGTGCCCATTTACCCATTTCAATCTATTTCAAGCAGGAAAGAGAATAAGTTAGCCTGTAATCTAGAGCCTGGGAGCCTAAGGTAGGAAGAATGCATGAGTTTGTAGCTAGCCTAGACTACTTAGTAAGCTATAAACCATTTTGAACTATGGAGTGAGACCCTGGTCTCAAAAAAAATCTAAACATGAGCCAGGCAGTGGTGGTACACTCCTTTAATTCCAGTACTCGGGAGGCAGAGGCAGACAGGTTATCTGTGAATTCCAGGACAGCCTGGTCTACAGAGTGAGTTCCAGCACAGTCAGGGATACACAGAGAAACCGTGTCTCAAAAACAAAATAAAACACAACCACAACCGCCACCGCCACCACCGCCACCGCTGCCACCACCACTACCACCACCACCACCAAAATCCAAACTTGGTGGCTCATGGCAGTAATCCCAGCACTCAGGAGGCTGAGGCAGGACTGCCCTGCATTCTGGAACAGCCTGGGCTACAGAAACCTTTTCTCAATAAACAAATAAGTGAAAATAAAAAAAGAACATAAGATGTTACCAATCTAAACTAGTAACATTTTTCTTTCAGCTGACTAGATGAAAGATAGTGCTATTTCCATCAAAAGGAAATGTTCTAACAGATTTGGCATATAAGGAAGAAAACAGTGAAGACCATAGGCCATGGCCATACTGGTGAGGACACTCTCAGGCCTCGGAGAGTAGCAGCTTCAAGGGAAACATCACTAGGTGAGGAGACACTTGAAAAACATCCAAGAAGCTTTTCTCTAGAATTACTGTACTATATTTACTCTAATTTGAAAAAAGAACAATTACTGATGGTACCAGACTGTCTCTAACTTGGTAGGTAAGGGCAAAGAGAAATAATACACAGTGCTATAAGGAAAGTAAAACTTCCCAAGGTTACCTACCTGTGTGATGCTATAGTGAGAAAGGGCAATGTTACCAGTCACCTTCTGACAATCAGCTCTTTGCCTAGAATCCAGAGAGGGCCCTGGCAATAACTGATCCTAGAGTGGCTGCAGATGCTATCTGATTCATGGAAGTGGCTGATTTTACCACAGTTCTCATCACATCATGAATACTTCAGAACCTGGAGCTTCCTGCTTTGAAAAAATAATGCAAGTCTTTTGACATATTTCCAGTCTCCCAAAGTAAGTTGAATAGGAACATCAGGTAAGAAAAATGCTCTCTGTACCACAAAAGGCTCATTTAATGATGTTTACACAATAGCTTTAAATGGGAAAACAAAACTTACCTATCAACTTCACTGCTGGTTGGCCGAGCTACCTTGGCTCCTGAAGACGCTAAAGTGTAACTTTCTTGTCCTAAAGAACCATGGCCTGTGGTGTCAATCACCATGGCTGTGACTTCCTCTGCACTACTCCCATCTTCTCCAGAAGGCTGATTCTCTGGCCCAAGCCACTCTTCCAGATTTTCAGTTTTGATGTGTACTGCTCCAAGAACCCTAACTTCATCAGCACTCCGAGGCCCCTGGTCTGCTATTCCTGTTTCCACATACCACTGTCCCGCTCTGTTGATTCGAAGAATGGGCTCCCGGCTCTCTACATCAGAACTCTGTTCGATTATCTGAGGACTGGTAGACTCCTCAGGGGGGCTGAGCTCTCTGATATCCAGCACAGCACTGACCTGTCCTCTCCAGTTCCCCTTTGTAGCATTATGTCGTGGGCTAAGTGAGCGGTTTAGATTTGGTGTAACCCTGTGAGACTCTGGAGGTCTCTCTGGGAGCTTTGTCCTCGTTTGACTTAATTCTGCTTCCACTTCAGCCACATTAATTTTGAAATGAATGCCCTCTAAGATCTGTGTACATTTGTCTATAATATGTTGCATCTGCAGAAAACTAGCGGCTGTTAGGTAGCTGATAATATCTGCTAGTTGCAGGCATATCCGCCCTGTGTAACAGAAAGAAAGGAGCTGTTCAAAAACAGTAGGGTTCTTGATGACAGAAATGGACACAGTACTCATTTCATTCAAGGACATGTGATCCCGGAAATAAGGAGAGCTGGCAGCCAGTACTACTTTGTGAGCCCGAAAAGCTTGTCCTTGCACATTGACCACAATATCACAGAGACGGCCTTGCATTCGTAGCTGGTTGAGATGGCTCAGAACAGAGTTGCTGAAGTCAGGGATCTCCAATTGTATGTTCCCACTTTTCTCCATGGTCATGCCTGAAAATACAGGCAGACATTCAACCCTGCTGAAAGAGCAAACCATATTCTTAGCACCAGTTTGACTCCCTTTGGGTTTTTTACTTCAAACATCCCTAAAAATGTAAAGTCTCCTGGTCAGGAGTGCCAGGTACACATACATATGTAATTTTAACACTTGGCCACCAAGGCAGGAGAATCATGAGTCTGGGCTACATAAGTGAGAACTCGTCTCAGTAAAAAAAATGAAAATCTCCACGTATGAAGAGGCACCTTCCTTATGGTGCTTGGATGTAGAAATAAACTTGCCAGCAGGTGTTTTGTTTTGTTAGGAACAAGCTCTCATTCTAATGCAGCCCTCAAACTTGTGTTGACCCTCCTGATGCCACCTCCTGAGTACTAGGATTAGTGTGAACTGCTAAGCCTGGCACGATGTTTTAGATTTCACAGTAAAATGCAATGAAAACAACAACAACAGCAACAAAGTGACTGCTAGACTGCTTAATATTCAAGCTACAACCATACTTTATTAATAAGCTACATAACATCAAGGTAGGTTCATCAAGGAGGGGTACCAAATACAAGGATTTCAGACTGAATACAAAAGCCATTATCTTTTTCTAGAGGAAGTATGTTTTAGAATAAAGTCAATTATATACAGGTTGATTATAATTTACATGTGGCACAGGTTATTTATGACTATAAAGTGACTAATTTTCATGTGAATGGTCAGTATTATCACTTTTTTTCAAGACAGGGTTTCTCTGTGTGGCTGTCCTGGAACTTGCTCTGTAGAGCAGGCTAGCCTGGAACTCAGAGAACTACTTGCCTCTGCCTCCCAAGTGCTGGGATTAAGCCACCACACCTGGCATTTGTTGGTTTGAGACAGGGTCTATGTAGCTCTGGCTATTCCTGGAAACTCACTATGTAGATCAGGCTGGTCTCTAACTCAGAGATCTGATTGCCTCTGATCAGATTAAAAAATGCTGCTGGTGTTAGAGGTGTGTCACCACTACCATGCCAGGCTAGGCCAATATTTTGAAATGCTTACCAGCTGGAGCTCCCTCTTTTTGGATCCAAGACTCTGAGGTGAACTATAGGTTAGGAAAAATTCCACAGCCCTTTCAGCATTCAATTAACATGCAGAGAACTTGGAGTCTAGCTTTCAGAGTTAGCAAAAACTTAAGTAAATCTTTCTCTACCCAACAAAACTACTAAGTAAGTCTTTCTCTACCTACAAACTCGAGGTTGGGGACTCCAAAGATGCTACTTTGATTCAGGAAGTTGATTCCCCACAGTTGACAAGAATAAAGCTTAAAATTTTACACTAAAAGATTGCAACTGCATCAAACAGTCTCAATTAGTTGAGGGTAGTTCAGATGTATCACACTGACTTTGGCTCACTGTGCATCCAATTTATCTCTAAATTTATGAGACTACAACAACACACCAGGAAGTGGTCCTGACAAGCTCACGCTATCACCCCGCATTTACAACACACTTATTGAGTAAACAGGGAAGTGCAAACACTGCTTTCAAGAAGCAACTTTAACCAATCTGACCTTTTTCCAAAGCGTTATTGTTTGTTTTGAAACTTTTAATCCTTTAAGAGCCTCTGTCGATGCCATCACGAATTCAGATGTTTATTTTGGAGCCTACACCAGCGCCTTTTTGTTTGCTCTTCCCAGCAATTCCCCAGTGAGGAGGAAGCCCCTGGAGTAAAGTCTCTCTCTAGCGTCGGCACTGGAGGGGCGAGAGCTGTAAAAGGGAGAATCGGGAACGCTTGGGGTTGGCCAGTCAGGTACTGGAGCAGCTTCCGTGTGTGTCAGGGAGCATGGGAAAAGGGTGACCTGGCTAAGCGGGGAGATGGCACAGAACCCGGGAAAAGGGAGCAGAAGCGCGGCCGAAGAGCAGCGGGCGCACAGGTGAGGCGCTGGAGGGGGAAGGGGGCGGCGCCCCGGGACCCGGTACGGGGCGGCGGAGGCGGCAGCGGCGGGGGGTGTGTCTGGGTGTGTCCCCGCCGCGGGGTCCTGAGGGAGGGGCTCTCGAGGGGGCGGGCCCGCAAGCTCTGCAGCCCCGAGCCAAAGAGGAGGGGGAGGTCGCCGAGTGCTTGGAGGGGAGGTGGAGCCGGGTGGCTGAACGCCCCAGGAGCTGGCTGCAGCCGAGACGCGGCCGAGGAGCGTCCGGTATAGGCTAACGGGGCGGGGGTGCGGGGCCCGAGCCCAGTCAAGGAGCAGCACCTACCTCCGGGGGTGGAAATGGGCCGGAATGGGCCGGAACACCGTCCCGGAAGTGAAACCCCCCGCCCCCTCCTCCGGAGCGGGCGACGTGCCGGAAGGAAATCAGTCACCCT